>JAKOOJ010000004.1:3775000-3942500 GCA_022577455.1 Arizona elegans | reverse complement strand
CCATATCTATCATCTCCATCCATATCTATCTATCTATCTATCTATCTATCTATCTATCTATCTATCTATCTATCATCTATATCTATCTATCTATCTATCTATCTATCTATCTATCTATCTATCTATCATATCTGTCTGTCTGTCTATCTATCTATCTATCTATCTATCTATCTATCCATCATCTATCTATCTATCTATCCATCCATCCATCCATCCATTCATCCATCCATCCATCTCTATTTATCCATCCTCTATCTATCCATCCATATCTATCATCTCCATCCATATCTATCTATCTATCTATCTATCTATCTATCTATCTATCTATCATCTATATCTATCTATCTATCTATCTATCTATCTATCTATCTATCTATCTATCTATCTATCTATCATATCTGTCTGTCTATCTATCTATCTATCTATCTATCTATCTATCTATCATCTATCTATCTATCATCATCATCATTATCATCATTAATCATCATCTATCTATCTATCTACATGAAAATTATATTGGAATTTATTATGGAGGGGAAAAGACACACATTTAGACAGATTAATGACATTCCTTGAATGTGTTTGTCTTGCCTGCAAAGCTCCGTTCTTATTCTTCACCAACCCCTGCTCTTCCCAAGTTCAATATTTGTGTAAATTTGGGCAAACACACAAATTTATTTCACTTAGCTAGTTTGCATAACGAAGCAGAATTTAGCTTTTTATTCTGGTCCAGAATGTCCAAAGGGCAATTGGCTAATTTCTACATTTATTTTGTAGTGCAGGCTATACATACCCCAGCATCCTGACAGGCCGTGGTGGTTTGCAATCACCAAATTTTTCAAGGGCTCCAGATAACAATTTTCTCCCCATCTAACTGCCCTTATTGCTGCCCCATATCGTCCCTCATTTTGTGTTCCGGAGAAAAAGAGTTAATGGAGAAAAAAGACAAAATAGTTGCATTCTGTTGTTAAGTGAATTGCATTCAATTTCCTGATCTATTTTGCCATGGTTCTTAAATGAAGCACTGAAGTTGTTAAGCGAATCATATTGGACACCAGCTGGGAAGGTCAAAAATGGGGATCACATGATCCTGTCAGAAATCACACTGGTTGCCAAATGGCCAGATTTTAATCATATGGATTTCCAGACCTTCTCCCAATCTCCCCATAAGAAAATGACTGATGTAATGGTTCAGTCACAATTGGCCCAGCCACTGCCACTCATCAAAAGAGGCTAATCTCAGAGTCAGTCTCCTGTTGCTTCTCTGTAAGAGTACCTCCAACTCACTACCTCCATCTATTCAGGTGTCCCAAAGAAGAAACCCTTCAATTTTTACTAAAAACAAGCAAAATATCAACAAAAACATCCCATCATGTCAAAGTATGGAAAAAACACAAAAGACCTCTGTTTTAAATCCCCTATGCAATAAATGCCATGTTAACTCAACCAAACTTTATTTTATTTATTTTTATTAGTCATATTTCTCTGCCGCCCACTCTCCGAGGACTCTGGGCGGCTTACACCAAAGACAGTATACTAAATAGCATATTGCCCCCTAACAATCTGGGTCCTCATTTTGCCCACCCCGGAAGGATGGAAGGCTGAGTCAACCTTGAGCTGGTGAGATTTGATCCGCTGATTTGCTGAACTAGCAGTCAGCTGAAGTAGCTGCAGTACTGCACTCTAACCACTGCGCCACCTCGGATCAGCAATTCATCTGATCCAATTCCTAGGGGTTAAAAAATAAGTTGGAAACCAGGAGAGTATGAGTTATAGTCCCACCTTAGGCGTGAAAGCCAGCTGGGTGATTTTGGGCCAATCACCAGGAGACCATGAGTTCAGGTCCCACCTTAGGTATGAAAACCAGCTGGGTGACTTTCGGCCAATCATCATGAGACGGTGAGTTCTAGTCCTGTCTCTTGCACAGAAGTCAGCTGGGTGACTTTCGGCCAATCACCAGGAAATGGTAAGTTCTAGTCCCGCCTCTTGCACAGAAGCTAACTGGGTGACTTTGGGCCAATCACCAGGAGACAGTGAGTTCTAGTCCTGCCTTAGGCATGAAAGCCAGCTGGGTGACATTTCAGCCATTCACTAGGTGATGGTGAGTTCTAGATGGTGAGTTCTTCCTTAGGAATGAAAACTGGCTGGGTGATTTTTGGCCAATCACTCGCTCAACTGAGTTCTCTTCATAGAATTGCTGTTGTGGGGAAAATAGGAGGAGAAAGCACTATTAGATATGTTTGCTGCCTTCGAGGCACATATATATTGAAATGTTGCAGTTTTTAAATTTTGATTGCGCAAATTGCAATTTGGTCAAAAAGAAGATTTAAGCAAAAATAAATAAATAGAAATTGAAAAAAAAAGATATGTTTGCTGCCTTGATTATTTAGAAAAATAATAAGTATTATTATTTTTAAGTATTTAAAAGGATTGAATAATAGAGCCTCATTAGCTGCAAAGATATTGGGTGTGAGGTCTTAATTTAACTATGGGCCAAATAGACGTGTCACTTGGTTTAAGAGGATATTGCAATAAACAACTCTTCTTTTAATACTACAAGAATATTGTCCTCTGACCATTTTAAGTCTCTGACACTACAAAGACAGTTCCAGTCCTGAGGAAGTCTGGGCAGGGAGAGGTTTCCCCTCCCAGCATCAAAAACCACATGAGATTCGGGCCTTCAAGGGTTAAATCCTTGGTGGGTATGAAATATACAATTAGAGTTGTATATTTTATCTTTCAGGTCTTACGTTGTGGTAGTCTGCATTTTTGCAGCCTTTGTGTGGCCATCTTGTGCAAGCCTCCCTAGTTTGTGATTGTATCAGGTTGCTTTTAATTAAAAAAAATTAAAGGATTTATATTGAGATTAAATGGGATTATTATTGATTGATCTCCACTTTATAAATTGAAAAGCATTTGGGTTAATCGCTTTTTAAGTAGGAAATCGCTCTCGGTTCCAAGGACAAAGGAAATGCCCTCTCTGGCCATTTCTATTTAATGTATTTTAATAATTTATTTATTTAGCTTCTACGCTGCATGCTTCGAGCCAAGGGGGCAGCCTCCAGCGGTTTCCAGCAAAACCCAGTAATGACAACAATCACATGGAAAAGATAAAATATGTAATAAAACATTGTCGCACAGAAAGTGAAATAAAAACCCGGAAAGGAGAATCTCTTCGTCCATTTGGGAGTCACATAAATGCATTGAATTATGGGGGTTAAAAATAGATTTAACGTAGATATTAAAGTGAGAAAGTCCGCAAGAGGGAATATTTCTTCCCCCCCCCCTTCTTGAGGTATCCTAAGCCTCCTTATCGCATTGTCCCCAAGAATTTGTCTTCTGGATCAGTGGTGGGTTCCTCCCGGTTCGGTCCGGTTCGGCTGAGCTGGTAGTGGTGACGATATGACGTCACCGAACCTGTTCTCCCCCCCCCCCGCCCTCCCACCCCCCGACCCCCACACCCACGTTATTCTTACCTTTTATTTGGTCCCACCCCCAATCTATTGCTGCCTCCTGAGTCCCAGCTGATGACTAGAGAGAAAAAAACTATTTAAACTCTTGCCACGGGGCTTCAAAAGGCCGCCCTACAGCTGATCAGTGTTAAAAGCAAACAAATGAGTTGGGTCGTAAGTGCGAGGACCTTCCAGAAATGGCTCTGACCAGCTAGCCACGCCCACCTAGTCACATGACCTCCAAGCCACACCCACAAAATAAGCCACGCCCACAGAACCGGTAGTAAAAAAAATTAGAACCCACCCCTGTTCTGGATCCACAAAATTGCTAAGCAGAGAGCTCAACTCCTTGAATGTTTTTCACCCATATTTTCCAACCTCCAACCTGTGATGGATATTATATATTTTATCATGATTATTTGCTAAAAACACTCCTCTTTCCTTATGTGGAGATCCCACATAACTGCTGCAGAAACATCCTAGAAGGAATTAAAAGCAAATCAAGTTCTGGGGAACTTGCTTGAAAAAAATTGGGTGAAGAAGTCCTTCTACTCCTGCCAGGGATATGCAGAAAAGCAAAATATATTTTTCCTCTTTCACTGTAACTTATGAGGTTCTGCAAAGCTTCCTTCTGAAAACTTGTAGGGTTTTTTGTTTGGCGGAAGTGGGTACAATAGCTACATGGAGTCCTCGAATGACGATCACAATTGGGGCCAGAAAAAGTTGTTGGTCATTAAGTGAGGCATTGCAAGATTGCACCTGATCGAACAAACTTTTTCTTTGGCATAGTCATTAAACGATATCATGTGACTAGGACTTGTGACTTCCTACAGGCTTCCCCATTGACTTTGCTTGCTAGAAGTCAGCTGAGAAGATTGCAGATGGTAATCATGTGTGACCCCAGGACACTGCACTGCAGTGGCCACTTTTATCAACCTTCAATACATTTGGAGCACTGAAAAACTCTCATGGGCACTCTCACAAAATGGATGCCCTGGAAGGCATATTATCCTTCCAGAAATCACCCGATTCGCAGGAAGGACATTGGAGAGGTGGCTCCCACCACTTCCAAGGATTTTTTTTTACCAACTGCCCTCAGCTGCAATCTCTTCTGGCTGAAATGGGCTGCCACCAGGAAGAGAGGCTCTACCTATTCTCCAAAGCAAGTTTGGGTTGTAAATCGAGGACTATCTGTAATCCATATAAGAACTTCTAAATATATGATTGAATACTAACTTACAATTCAGACTTAGAAACTAACAATATAACAGCATTTACAAATGGAAATTCTTCTGTAGGATTGTATATTCCATCAATAAAAATCTGTCTGAGATTTTATTTTGCATCTATATCATCTCCTTGGCAACAATATAGAAAGGCAATGTCACACTTTTCTATTTCCTAACCTAAGCAATTAGGTTTCACGGTGGTCTCCCTTACAAGTATTAAATTCCAACCTCTTCGCCTTTTTGGTTCACCTGGGAGGAGGCCACGCATTTAACGGCTCTGTCGCGGGAAATTTCAGGCAAAAGAAAAAGGTGCAATAAAAAAAATAAGCAAACAGAGATTGCATCAAAGAGAAAGGAACTCTTATCATTATATAGAAGGCTGAATAAAATCATGATTGTATGACCCAGCATTCTGAAGAGGAGGGAAAAAAACGACACGGTAGAACTCAGATCAAAGACAACTGCTGAGTCAGCAGCAGCAGCTGCTGCTAATACATGTGTGTGCATAGATCCCACTCCCCCCCGCCCTGCAACATGACTGCCGTTGATCCATAAAAAGATCAAGAAGTGCAGCTGCCATTCGCCCACCAAGCAAGAGACACCCAAGAAGCTTCTGAGTCCTCTATTAGCGGGGATTATTGAATGGCCAGGAAATATTTTATAAGAAGTAGAAAGCCACAAAAAGTGTTACATATACAGAGGATCTACTACAGTAGTGGGTTTCAATTTCGGCTGCTACCGGTTTGCTCATGGGTGTGCGCCAGGGGTGAAATGCTCCTGGTTCGGACCGGATCACCCGATCCAGTAGCGATGGCGGCGGGTGGTTCGGAGAACCGATAGCAAAAATCCCTGCGCCCCCCCCACCATGCCCAGCTGAGCTGCATGATCATCAGAGGCTTTTTTTTTTTTTTTACTTTTAAAAGCATTTTTTCTACAACCTCTTTGGCCAAAAAAATGCTTTTAAAAGTAAAAAAAAAAGCCTCTGATGATCACGCGGCTCAGCTGGGATCATCAGAGGCTTTTAAAAGCATTTTTTCTACAACCTCTTCGGCCACCCCCACCACCAAGCCACGCCCATAGAACCAGTAGTAACAAATGTTACATTTCACCATTGGTTCCCGCGCTCGTGCTCCTGCGTGACGCTTCTGCACATGCTCAGAGATGTCCAGGTGGGTGGGCGGACCTCCTGCTGTTGCCATCGCTACCTGTTCGCCCAATCTGAGCAACCCACCACTGATCTACTTGCACTGATACTTGCATGGATGAAAGGAAGAGCCACAGCCACAATTAGGAGAGGGAGGGAGGGAGGGAGGGAGGGAGGAAGGAAGGAAGGAAAGTTGTACTGATTAATTGTTCTCACTCTCAGGAAATTTCTCCTTAGTTCTAGATTGGATCACTCTTTAACAAGCTTCCATCCATTCTTCTTGTCCTGCTTTCAGGTGCTTTGGAGAATAAGTCAGCCCCCCCTTCTCTGTGACAGCCCCTCAAGTACTGATAAACAGCTATCATGCCCCCCCCCCAGTCCACCTCTTCATTAGACTGGACACACCTAATTTCCTTAACTGTTCATCATATGCTAGAGAGACATTCCCAGAAGATGGGCTCCAGCAGGAGTCCGGAAGCTCAGAAGACAAAACCTCTGGTCCCAGTGATCCAACCTAGATTGGATCCTGCAATATTATCCTGGGACACATATATTCGCCTTTATTTGTTCATCATATGGTTTAGCATGCAGAGTCCTTATCATCCTTGTTGCTCTTCTCTGCATTCTTTCTAGGTCCTCAGCATCTTCTTTGGTGACCAGAATTGGATGCCGTATTCCAGTTGTGATCTCCCTAGTACAGTACTATCATTTCTTCTGATCTTGATACTATCCCTCTTTTGATGCAGCCCAGAACTGTATTGGTATTTTTGGCTGCTCCAGCACACTGCTGGCTCATACTTAAGTGATTGTCCACTACGACACCAAGATTTCTCTCACAGTTACTACTGTTGTACCAGATACTGCCTGTTCTGCACCTGTGCATTTGGCTTTTCTGCCTTACTTTTCACACCAATGAGCTTTATCTTGTTGGATAGGTCCCAACACACAAATCTGTTAAGATCCTGAATCTTGAGTCTATCTTCCAAAGTGTTAGCAGTTATCTCCAAATTTGGTTGAGTTCCCCCTCTACCCCCTCATCTACAGTAGATATTTTATGAAGATATTGAAACCCAAGATAGAATCTATCTGGTGGTGGTAATGTTATCCCACATTGTTCTATCTTACCAGGAAATAGGCTGTGGTCTACTTTGTCAAATGCCTTACTGAAGTCCAAGTAAGATAGATCCACAGTATTTTTCTTGATCCACTAATTTAGTCACTTTATCAAAGAAGAAGATAAGGTTTCCTGGCATGATCTGCTTTTAACAAACCCATGCTGGCTTCCAATGATTGCTTTGTTCATTTCTTGGTGCTCAGAAATCTGCTGTTTGATTATCTTTCTCAGGATGTGTATGGATGTCAAGTGGATAGGTCTGTAGTTTTCTGGATCCACTTTCCCCATCTTCCTGAAGATTGGAACCACTGCATCAGTTCTTTTCCAATCTTTGGGCGTTCTCCTGTACTCCAGGAGCTGTGAAAGATTTTGCTCAGTGGTTCCAAGATCCTATTTGCTAGCTCTTTCTGTGCCCTGAGATGTAAACCATCTGGTCCTGGTAATTTCAACTCCTCTAAAGTGGAGAGGTGTTCTTTTACCAGTTTCTTACCTATTTTGATCTGCATTCCTTGTTCTCTCTCCCACTGTGCTGATTTTCATAGGTTGGTCTATTTTTTCCTTGTGTGTAAAGACAGATACAAAGAAGGAATTAAAAAGTTCTGTTTTCTGCCTGCTGCCTGTCACCTTCCTGCCATTTTCTCCCATTAATGGAATAAACATTTTCTTGACTTTTTTTCTTGTTCCTTACATATTGAAAGAAACGTTTTCTTGTGTGTGATTATTTTTGTAATTTGTTTGTGACCCAGGCAATGTGACCCAAGCACTCCACAGCAAAAAACCTGAGATGACAAATAAGTTTTGCAGTTATACCACTTACTGAAGTCCCATGAAATTCATTGGAAGCTGGATTTTTCCAATGGAACATAGCCAAAAGGAGTTGCCCCAAAGAAGAGGAGGTCAACCTGTTCTCCAAAGCACTTGGAGAAGGCAAGATAAGAAGCAATGGATGGAAACTGTTTCAAGAAGAGAAGCAACCTGGAACTAAGGAAAATTTCCTGATAGCTTCAACAATAAATTAGTAGAATGACTTGCCTCCAGAAATTGTGAGTGTGCTCCAACACTGGAGGTTTTTAAGAAGAGATTGGACAACAGTTTGTCTGAATGCAATAGTTTCCTGCTTGAGCAGGGGGTTGGACTAGAACATGGGTGAAATCCAGCAGGTTCTGACAGGTTCTGGAGAACCGGTAGTGGAAATTTTGAGTAGTTCGGAGAACCGGAAAATACCACTGTCAGGGTTCCAAGGAACACCACCAACGAAATCGTGCTCTGAGGCCTGAGGTTCCTCAAAGTTCCAATTTATTAGAGATGTCATGTTGGCACATCTGGGAAAACCCGAATCTGAAGCTTCCAGCTTTTCCACACCCAGCTGACAGTTCACAGCCCTGTCCCACACCCACAAGTTCATCACATTATCCAATCAACTCTTCACACTCAACCAGATACAATCTTCAGGCAGTCTCCATCAGTCACAGGCAAAAGTCCTTGAATACGGAATGTTGTTATGACTAACTTTCTACCGCTTCAACAACAACCCCCTCCCAACTTCCCCAGCTAAAATATGTGGCAGTTAAGAAGCAAAAGAAAATTGTCTTCCAAAATTGACAACCACCTCTGGCTGGTCCCAGAATGGGGTCGAATGAAGATTTTGCAATATCCTTCCCCTGCCATGCCCACCAAGCCACGCCCACAGAACCGGTAATAAAAAAAATTGGATTTCACCACTGGACTAGAAGAGCTTCAAGGTCCCTTCCGACTCTGCTAGTCTGTTTTCAAAAGAAGGTTAAAAGTTATGTATATATAAGTAGTCCTTGACTTACAACCATTTGTTTAGGATTGTTGGAATTTAAAATGGCACTGAAAAAAGTGACATGACCATTTTTTACCCTTATGATCGTTGCAGCATCCCTACATTCACATGATCAAAATCCAGATGTCTGGCAATTGGCATGTATGTATAACAGTTGCTGTGTCCTGGGGCACCATATGAACACCTTTTAGGAACTTCTGACAAGCAAAGTCAATGGGGGAAACCACGTTACTGAATTAATTTAATTTAATTAAATTTAACTAATTAAATTTATATGCTGCCCCTCTCCGAAGACTCAGGGCGGCTCACAATACATTTAAAAAATCATTATAAAAAGACATTGAAAAATTAAAAAAACATTAAAAACATTAAAAACCCATTCACACCATTCATGGCCGGATCTCGCCGGATCGCAAAGTGAGATCAACGGCCCAGGCCTGCCGGAAAAGCCAGGTCTTCACCACTTTTTGGAAGGCCAATAGGGTGGGGATGGTCCGGACCTCAGGAGGTAATTGGTTCCAGAGAGCTGGGGCAGCCACAGGGAAGGCCCTCCCCCATGGGCCCGCCAGCCGACATTGTTTAGCTGACGGGACCCGGAGGAGACCAACTCTGTGGGATCTTACCGGTCGCTGGGAGCTATGCGGCAGAAGGCGGTCTCAAAGATAATAACTATAGTAGTGGCCAAAATTGTGGAAATCTTTTGGGAAAAGTGCATTTTCAAAAACTAGCTAATAACACCACTTTCTTTCTTTCTTTCTTTCTTTTTTTTTTTGAGTAGTACCATAAAATTATATATCAATGGAAAGATAATTTAATCAAGAATGTAATGCAATAACTTTTATGAAGGGTTTGCTATTAGAATAGCAGTTACAGTATAAAGAAGAAAAGTAAAACACGTAGAAAAAAAAGATATACAAAAATGACCACCATAGAAAAAAAAAAGATATACAAAAATGACCACCATGTCAGTTAATCCTTAGTTGGGTAACCTTTAGCATGAATTATGGCCTTATAACATCTTCCCATGGAGTGAACCAAGTCTTTTAGTTCTGCAGCTGTTATCATGTGAAACCAAGATTGAACGATGGCTTCTATTAACTGGGTTTTATTGCTGGGTCTCTTCTAACTAACAAGTTTCTTTAGTCGGCTCCCTAGATTTTCAGTTGGGTTAAGGTCTGGGCTATTCCCAGGCCATTCCAGCAGTGGAATAGGATTATCTTGAAACTCCAAAAAAAAAAAAAAAAAAGTGGATTAAGGTTGCCAGGTGTCCACTATTTGAGTGGACAGTCCACTTTTTTCACATTATGTTCACTATTTTTTTTCACAAAATAGTGGACATTTTTTTTATTCAAAAGCTTTATGATTATATATTTTTTAACATTTCTCAACGTTGTACTGAAATTAAAGAATTATTCCTTAAACACAAAGAATTGATCAAAGCTGCGCAGTCAAATAAAAAATACACACGACAGCAAAGTAAAATGTAATTTAATATTTTACATATTATTATAATATATTTGATGTTTTGAATTTTAAGTAAAGTTTTGAAGTGATTATTTTAATACGTGTTAAAATGTTTGTAAGAAAATATATAATTTAATTGTAATTTTTTTTTTTTACTACTTAAGCCCCCCCCCCCTCCCCCCCCCCGGGTCCGCTATTTTTTGGAAGCAGACCTGGCAACCCTAAAAGTGGTGTTATTAGCCATCAAACCTCAAAAATACACTTTAACCAAAAGGTTTCCACAACTTTGGCCACTACTGTACAGTGACTCACTTAACAACTGTAGCAAAAAAGGTTGTAAAATGGGGCAAAACTCAGTTAACAACTGTCTGATTTAGCCACGTGAATTTTGGGCCCAATTGTAGTCGTAAGTCGAGGACCACCTGCATTCTTCCTTCTACTGGTGAAGGTGCTACGCTTTCTGGCCTACCGATCCACATCGCTGGACAAGCTGACCCTACACATTCGCCTCAGATTCTTATAAGGAGCTTAGCTGCATCCAGTCAGATATAAAACCAAACAAAAGGGATTAAAATATTATCCCAAGGCTAGAGGGAAATTGAAGGCATTTACATGAAATTCAGCCTGTTCTACTTTCTCTGATGTGTTTTTCTCCGGCCAAAGCCAAAATGATATTAAAAGGAGTTGGGGACTTCTTTCCTTGATCACAAATTTTATTAAAGAGCATAAATTATCCTCTGCGGCAGCTCCCTTCCTCAGACAAAGTTTGCACACATTACAAATGTTTTGTGGAAACATTGCAGGTGGTCCTCAATTTAACAACAATTTGTTTAGTGACTTCAATGTTACAATGGCGCTGAAAAAAAATTGGACACTTGGGATGTGGCGTTTGTGATGGCGTTTGTGATGGTTGCAGAGTCCCAGGGTCACGTGATCGCCACACGTGACCTTCCCAGGCTTCCGACAAGCAGAATAATGGGGGTGGGGGCAGTCAGATTCATTTAACAACTTCATGGTTCACTTAGCAACTGCAGTGATTCGCTTAACAACTATGGCAAACAAAATGTGTTAAAATGGGGCACAACTCATTTAAGAACTGTGTGGCTTAGAAACAAAAATTGGGGGCTCCATTGTGGTTGTAAGTTGAGGACTACCTGTATAAACAAACATTTTTAACCAATTATGTTTGTGAGATAGTTATAACCTCTCTGTCATGTAACGTGCATCTACATAACCGGGTTGGCTCTCCCTACTCCCCCCACGTCTCTCCAGTTTAAATCCTATATAGGTAGTCCTCAACTTAGCACCACAATTGGACCAGAACTTCCATTGTTAAGCGAGGCAGTTGCTAAGTGAGTCACTTTTATGATTTTTTTTTTTTTTTTTGCCATTGTTGTTAACACTGAATCACATGTGTGGGAAGGAAAATCCATCTGGTTCAGTTCCAAGCTGGGAGAAAGGCGGTTTAAATAAAATGGAGGCTGATTAGAAAGAAAGTTTAATGATGAACAGCAGTTTTGGGGTAGCTGACCAAATGGTTGATTGAGTGGGTGGATCTTTATAGGTTTCTGTGACTTTGAAGTTTGAACTGTTCTGGGGGTGGTGCATTGAAGGGGCTTGTGTTTTTCGCTAAATGGTGGTGGGTTAATGCTATTATGTCCTAAAAGGTCCTGTCCTTCTTAATACCATCACCCTGGAGCTGAAGATGTTTTGTTTATAATAGATTGGCCTGATTTCTTAATGGGGGCCCAAAATCTCCATCTCTAAAGATTTCTGCTGGAAGCTCTTTTACTGTGCAGGGAATTGGGGCTGGAGCAGGGGTGAAATCCAGCAGGTTCTGACAGGTTCTGGAGAACCGATAGCGGAAATTTTGAGTAGTTCGGAGAACCGGCAAATACCACCTCTGGCTGGCCCCAAAGTGGGGTGGGAATGGATATTTTGCAATATCCTTCCCCCAGGAGTGGGGAGGGAATGGGGATTTTGCAGTATTCTTCCCCTGGAGTGGCGTGGGAATGGAGATTTTGCAATATCCTTCCCCCAGGAGTGGGGAGGGAATGGGGATTTTGCAGTATCCTTCCCCTGGAGTGGCATGGGAATGGAGATTTTGCAGTATCCTTCTCCTGGAGTGGGGTGGGAATGGGGATTTGCAATATCCTTCCCCTGCCACACCCACCAAGCCACGCCCACCAAGCCACGCCTACAGAATCGGTAGTAAAAAAAAATTGGATTTCACCACTGGGCTGGAGCATGTTTCTCCATTTCTCCCTTTGGGGAAATACAACATTCTGTTTCTTTTAATATTCCCCAAGATATTTCATTCTTCAAGTGATGGTGGGGGGCTTCCCACACATGATTACAAGCGAGTCCATCTTCCTCCACTGAATTTGCTTGTTAGAAGCAGACTGTGGAAAGTCACAGATAACAACAGAGTGGCCCAGGACCCTGGAACTGTCATATATAGAAGCCAGTTGCCAAGCACCTAAATTTTAATTGTGTGGCTTTGTTGATGCTGCAATAGTTGTAAGTGTGAGAATCAGTCATAAGTAGGCTTGCCAGGTGTCCACTATTTGAGCGGACAGTCCGCTGTTTTCACATTATGTTCACTATTTTTTTTCACAAAATAGTGGACATTTTTTTTATTCAAAAGCTTTATGATGAAATGGTACGTAATCTAAAGCTGTACAGTCTAAGAGAATAAGGATAGGAGAATCGCGTTTTGTCTTTTTTTTCATAAGTTAGAATGAGACAAAAAATACGATGAGCAGTTTTTTGGAATGAAAGTTTTATTTGCCTTACGTAAAAAACATTTGCCTGAGAATGCTGTGCAAAAGTTCAAGAAAGAAGCCATCAACGTGTATCAAAGAGCCATTGCGTACCTAGAAAAGTGTTATAATTTCACCGATTCAGTATATGAGACGCTAAGTTGTTTCAATCTAATTGATCGCAACAATCCTCCAACTTTAGAAGAAATTATGAACATCTGGTTATTATCACCATGGCGAGAAGAACTTCCACCCAACACTCTCTTCGATGAAATTTCTGCCTTAGAAGAAGTTTATGTTCATCTGCAGGGCGATTCATCCCTTGATAAGTGGATGTACTTTTTCAAGAAAAAGCCAGCTCCGAGTTTACTGAAACTGTTCCAGTATTGTGCATCAATTCCGGTATCAAATGCAAATGTTGAACGAATTTTCAGCGTCATGGGAAATTTGTGGACTGACGAACATAACCGACTGCATGTACCATCAGTTCGAAGTGAACTTTGTATATTTTTTAATATTTCTCAACGTTATACTGAAATTAAAGAATTATTCCTTAAGCACAAAAAATTGATCAAAACTGCGCAGTCAAATAAAAAATACACATGACAGCAAAGTAAACTGTAATTTAATATTTTACATATTATTATAATAGATTTGATGTTTTGAATTTTAAGTAAAGTTTTGAAGTGATTATTTTAATACGTGTTAAAATGTTTGTAAGAAAATATATAATTTAATTGTAATTTTTTTTATTTTTTACTACTTAATCCCACCCACCCCCGGCTTGTCCACTATTTTTTGGAAGCAGACCTGGCAACCCTACCACCAGAGGGCTGTTGAATGTCTGTTTCCTGCTGCTATCTACTCCCATCTAGTGGTTGCTTGGATTTTGCAGCTCAGATATGGAAGCCCTAAAACTATGTGGCAGGCTGGGGAATTCTGAGATTTGAAGTCCACAGCTAAGGTTAAGAAACTCTGCCTTAGAATAAAGTACAAAAAGATATGTTGCTTTTCTTCGGAGTTTAAAGTAAAAACCCTTTTCTAGCTTCAGAGAAAAACAAGGCAACTTTCTGGCTATGGTGAGGCGGATTAGTGTATCTGAACAAGAGATGGGCATTATAATAATGTTTCGGATTATCTGGATGCATGCTGAGAGGCGTCCATTTGCAGAATCTTTATAATGGTTCCTCTGTGTGTGACTTCTTGGTTTTTTTTTAAAAAAACAAAGCATTAGTGATGCTTTTTTTTTTTTTAAGGAAAGTTCAGGATTGATTTGACATGAACAATTATATATCCTGGCTATTGATTTTGTCTCCTATTTCAAAGTGGATTTGCATCACATCCTGAACCTTGGCTTTAGTGAACTTAACATGGGAAGCTCTACCAAAGACCAGACATGTAATCCACCCTTCAGTCTCCAAAATTACCGTTCATCTCTTCTTCTTCTTTTTTTTTAAAAAAAGAAAAGAAATCTGAGTTTGAAGGGTAGACGTTGGCCAGATCTGAGAATTGTGGGAAAATTAAATGAGGCAGGATAAAAATGGAGAAAAAGTCAATATAGAATAACAGAGTTGGAAGGGACCTTGGAGGTCTTCTAGTCCAACCCCCTGCTTAGGCAGGAGACCCTATACCATTTCAGACAAATGGTTATCCAATTTTTTTCTTAAAACCTCCAGTGTTGGAGCATTTACAACTTCTGGAGGCAAGTTGTGCCACTGATTAATTGTTCTGACTGTCAGGAAATTTCTCCTTAGTTCTAGGTTGCTTCTCTCCGTGATTAGTTTCCATCCATTGATTCTTGTCCTGCCCTCATGTGCTTTGGAGAACAGCTTGACTCCCTCTTCTTTGTGCGAGCCCCTGAGATATCAGAAGACTGCTATCATGTCACCCCTAGTCCTTCTTTTCATTAAGCTGACCCAGACCCAGTTCCAGTAAAGTCAAGGTCAAAATTGACAAATTGGAGAATGGAGCATCATGATCCCTTCCCCCATGCTGTGTGTTCATTCTTCATTCTTGACTCCTAGCACCTTCCTGAACAAGCTCCTACAGTTTTCTTGGCAAGATTTTTCCCAAATAGGTTGCCATTGCCTCCTTCCTATGGCTGAGAGAGAATGGCTGGCCCAAGATAAACCCAGCTGGTTTTGCACCTAAGAAGGGACTGGAACTCTCAGTCTCCAAATTTCTAGCCTACAGTTTTAAACTAAACTGACATTGTCCCCAAGGAAATATCCCCCGCTCAAATATCGCTGCTGTCAACTCTCATAAGATCTTCCAGTCTTCTGAGGTGTCAACCACTGAACCTTCTAAAATCCTCAATACTCTCATTTTAATTTTGAGATTCTCCCTCGTCATTTCCCGACTTGACTACTGCAATGCTCTCTACATGGGGCTCCCCTTGAAGTGCACCCAGAAGCTCCAACTGGTCCAGAATGCGGCCGCGCGAGTAATTATGGGAGCAACATGGCGCTCACATGTAACACCTCTTCTACGTGAGCTGCACTGGCTCCCGGTGGCCTTCCGAGTGCGCTTCAAGGTGTTGGTTCTTACCTTTAAAGTGCTCCATGGCTTAGGACCTGAGTACTTACGAGACCACCTGCTGCAACCAATAACCTCCCACCAACCAATACGCTTTCACAGAGTAGGCCTACTCATAGTACCATCATTAAAACAATGTCGTCTAGTAGTTCCAAGGGAGAGAGCCTTCTCTGTGGGGGCACCTACTCTTTAGAACAAAATACCCACTGGAATACGAATAATCCCAGATCTTCACACTTTCCGACGTGCCCTGAAGAACTTTCTGTTTCAACAAGCAGGGCTAGCATAAACATCTAAATTCTATGCCAAGGTCTTAGCAGATACACCAAGTTGACTCAATTTATTATTTACTGTTTATTAAAAAAATATTATTATATGTATATGAAATCTTAATCTGTTCACCGCCCTGAGTCCTTCGGGAGAAGGGCGGTATAGAAATTCAATAAATAAATAAATAAATAAATAAATAAATAAATAAATAAATAATAAATAAATAGATAGATGGAAATTCCCAGTTGCAATCAACCTGAATGTCCCTCATAAACATTTTCAGCATAACAGATTAACAGAGTTGGAAGGGATCTTATAGGTCATCTAGTCCAACCCCCTGCTCAGGCAAGAGACCCTACACCATTTCTGACAAATGGCAGTCCAATCTTTTCTTGAAAGTCTCACATGATGAAGCTCCCACCACTTCCAAAGGCAACTTCTGTTCCATGGGTTGATTGTTCTCACTGTCAGAAAGTTCCTTCTCATTTCTAGGTTGAATCTCTCCTTGGTCAGTTTCCATCAGAGGTGGGTTTCAGCAGGTTCTGACCAGTTCTGGAGAACCGGTAGTGGAAATTTTGAGTAGTTTGGAGAACCGTTAGTAAAAATGCTGACTGGCCCCGCCCCCATCTACTCTCTGCCTCCCAAGTCCCAGCTGATCGGGAAGGAATGGAGATTTTATAGTATCCTTCCTTTGCCACGTCCACCAAGCCATGCCCACCAAGCAATGCCACGCCCACCAAGCCACACCCACAGGACCGGTAGTAAAAAAACTTGAAACCCACAACTGGTTTCCATCCATTATTCCTTGTCTAGCCTTCAGGTGCTTTTAGGGTTGCCAGGTCTGCTTCCAAAACATAGCGGACAAGTGGGGAGGGGGGGTTAAGTAGTAAAAAAAATTTAAAAAATTTACAATTAAATTATATATTTTCTTACAAACATTTTAACACACCATTTTAGGTCAGTCGACACAAGCTACAATACATTTTAAAAATGTGAACTGTACGTAATTTTATAATATATTTTTATTTTAATCTCATCATTAATTTTTTCGGAGAATCGAGTTCAATGGATATTCATTCTTTGTCTCATTCTAACTTATGAAAAAAAAAGACAAAATGCGATTCTCCTATCCTTAGTCTCTTAGACTGTACAGCTTTAGATTACGTACCATTTCATCATAAAGCTTTTGAATAAAAAAAAATGTCCACTATTTTGTGAAAAAAAATAGTGAACATAATGTGAAAAAACTGGATTCTCATGAAATGCTGATCTCAAATGAGCATCTCTGTTAGTACAACTGAGTGTAATGTGAATGCAAGCAATGTTAATTTATTTATTAGATTTTTATCCTGCCTGCATTACTTTATAAATACCTCAAGGTAGTAAACATTCATAATACTCCTCCCTCCTCTTCTTTTCCCCCACAAGAACTCTGTGAGGTGTGTTGGGCTGAGAGAGAATGACTGGTTCAGACTCAAAAAATTGGTTTTCTTGCTTAAGGGGAGACTAGAACTCATCGTCTCCTAATGATTGGCCCAAAGCCACCCAACTGGCTTTCATTGATAAAATGGGCTAGAACTCACCATCTTTTTTGGTGATTGGTCCAAAGTTACCCAACCAGCTTTCATGCCTAAGATGGGGCTAGAATTCACCATCTCTTGGTCTCTGGTCCAGCAAATTGACCAATCTGACTCTTTAAACCAAACTAGTTTACCTAGAATTTATTCCTATTTGCAGTTTCATTTTGGCTGATAGATCAGGAGATGGTTAAGGCTATTTGGAACGGGGGTGTCTGCTGTATTCAAGTGTAGTGTGAACATTTTCTTCCTGCACTGGCTCATTCCTTACATACCTACTCAGCTTTATGCTACCAGTGAGCAGCTGATGTCATGGCAGGCATGTAGCAGAGGTCAAACTGAGTACTTCTGACGGGAACCTCCCTGGATCTGAATGTCTCAGGGCCCTGCAGAAGAATTGTGTTAATATTTTTGTGGCAACTCTCTGTCAAAGGGCTGGGCCAGAATCTTTAAACAGAATAGCTGGGAAGCCTCTTGAGGCTAAGGCAAGGAAGAGGGGCAAGTGAAGGATATGCCAAATGGAGACAAATTAGCCTTGGACCCAGAGCATAGTGAGATGAGATCAAAATGGCCAGGATGCTTATCACAAGCATGCAATCAAAACTGCAGGTAGTCCTCCACTTACGACCACAATTAAGCCCAAAATTTATGTTGCTAAGTGAGAAAGTTATTGAGTTTTGCCCTACTTTACAACCTTTTTGCTACAGTGGTTAAGGGAATCACTGCAGTTATTCAGTTAGTAATACAGTTAAGTGACTCTGGCTTCCCCATTGATTTTTTATTATTATTTTTTTTGCGCTTTAATTTATATGCCGCTCTTCTCCGGAGACTCAGGGCGGCTTACAGTGCGTTAAGCAATAGCCTTCATACTTTTGTATATTTATACAAAGTCAGCTTATTGCCCCCACAATCTGGGTCCTCATTTCACCTACCTTTGAAAGGATGGAAGGCTGAGTCAACCTTGAGCCTTGGAGAGATTCGAACCAGCAGAAATTGCAGGCAGCTGTGTTAATAACAGTGCTTTAGTCCACTGTACTACAGGCTCTGATTTTGCTTCTAAGAAGGTCGCAAAAGGGGATCACAGGACCCCAGGACACTGCAACCGTCATAAATGTGAACCAGATGCTAATCATCCAAATTTTGTAAAAGAATTTTTTTTATTTTCAAACAAAAGCAACATAAAAACATCATCTTTTCAAACAATTACAGACAGTGTTTCAGTCGGTTAAAATCCTTTCGTGCTCCATAATCTTCAAAATATCAATATATGACAAATGTTCTTTTCCCCTAAAAGAAAACAAGCGTTCACACATTTTATCTTAATTTCATTTCATATATCATATTTACCATCCAGTCATCCAAATTTTGATTGTGGCCATGGGGATGCGGCAACGGTCATAAGTATGAAAAAAATGGTCCACATCACTTTTTTTCAGAGCCATTGTAACTTGGAATGATCACTAAATAAATGGTTGTAAGTCCAGGACTCTCTGTACACAGGTTTTACACGCCTTATGGTGCAGGTTAAAAGGGGTAGATCTTCATGGGAGTCTCCATTTGCTTTTTCCTTTCTCGGGGCAGTCACAGGTTTCCCAGGCCTGAATTATATGATGAGTTTAGAGCCGTGATGGTGAACATATGGCATGCATGTCACAGGTAGCACGGAATCAACTGCCTTGCGCACTCATGCCCTTGTTACCTCCCGTCTGGACTACTGTAATGCTCTCTACATGGGGCTCCCCTTGAAGAGCACTTGGAGGCTCCAAATGATCCAGAATGTGGCCGCGCGGGTAATTATGGGTGCAACCCGTTATGCCCATGTAACACCTTTCCTGCGTGAGCTGCACTGGCTCCCAGTGGTCTTCCGGGTGCAATTCAAGGTGTTGGTTACTTTAAAGCGCTCCATGGCTCAGGACCTGGGTACCTACGAGACCGTCTTCTGCCACCAATAGCCTCCCACCGTCCAGTTCGCTCCCACAGAGAGGGTCTCCTCAGGGTGCCGTCGGCCAAATTATGTCGGCTGGCAACACCCAGGGGGAGAGCCTTCTCTGTGGGAGCCCCTGCCCTTTGGAATGAACTGCCCCCGGACATACGCAAGATCTCTGACCTCCGAGCTTTCCACTATGCTCTTAAGACCCTGCTCTTCCGACAGGCAGGGCTAGCTTCATAAATTGAGTTTTAAATTTGGAATTCTTAAATTTTTGGGTTTTTTAGTTAATTGGTCTTAAATGTAATACTTTTAATAATTTTTTAGATTTAAATTGTGATATTTGTATTGTGTTTTTACCTGGCTGTACACCGCCCCGAGACCTTCGGGAGAGGGGCGGTATAGAAATAAAATTATCCTTATCCTTATCTGCAGGCATGCGAGCCGTTGCCCTAGTTCAGCTCCAGCACCGCCAGCTGATTTTCGGCTGGCCCTTCCCACGCCGCCCCTCCCCTCCCAGAAGTCTCCACATGGCCCGTTTTGGATGCCAGGTAAGTACAGGGCTCATGTAGAAGCTCTGGGAGGCAGGGGTGAAATGCTCCCAGTTTGGACCGGCTTGGGCAAGTAGGAAATGATGGCGGCGGGCAGTTTGGAGAACCAGTAGCAAAAATCCCTGCCCCTGCCCCCATGCGCAGCTGAGCCGCGCGATCATCAGAGCCTTTTTTCCCCCTTTTAAATGGCTCTGACCAGCCAAGCTCTGATGATCCCAGCTGAGTTGCCTGCTAATCAGGAACTCAGCTTGGATCGCCAGAGCCATGTAAAAGAAAAAAACTTTTTTCCTTTTAAATGGCTCTGATGATCCGTCCCCCTCCCCACCTCAGCTTGCTTACCTTAGCTGCTGGTTGCAACGCCTTGCTGTAATCCCTGCAATTGATTGTATCAGCAAGCAACTGAATCTCCCTGCCTGCAGTCAAGCAGGCAGGGACTTGTGGACTTCAACTCCAAGAATTCCTCAGCCAGCAAAAGCTGGCTGAGGAATTCTGGGAATTGAAGTCTACAAGTCTTAAAGTTGCCAAGGTTGGAGACCCCTGTTCTATTGGGTAAGTTTTTTTCCCCTTTGGGAGCTTTAAAAAAATAGTTAATTGGGGTGTTTTTAGTTGTTCTTTTTTTAGACCTAGCCCTTTAAAGTTTAGGAAGTTTTAAATTTAGCTGTTTTTAAATAAAAATAAAAAATAAATAAAAATAAAATATTTGTGCAGCTTTCTGAGATTTAGTGTGTTTCTGTAGTGTTTCACTCTAACTACACAAACACACAAAATCTCACAAAGCTGTATGTGGAATTTTGTGTGTGTAAAGTGTGAAAGTTGGTTTTTTGGGCTTTTTGTGGCTGTGTGAGGTTCCTGCTTGTTGCAGGGGCCATTTTGGGTCTAGCACAGCTGCTTTTATATTGTGGGTGAGCCAGTTGTGTTATGTTGTGTTTTGTAGGTTAAAAAAGGGCAAAGAAGTGATATTGACTTGGCCATGCCCACCTTACCACCAAGCCACGCCCTCTCAGTCACCTTACCACCAAGCCATGCCCACTAATTAAGCCCACAGAACTGGTAGCAAAAAATTTTAGATTTCACCCCTCCTGGGAGGGCATTTTCGGCCTCTGAAGGGCCTCCCGGGGGGTGGGTGGGGGAGGCTGTTTTCACCCTCCCCAGGCTCCAGGAAAGCTTCTGGAGCCTGGGGAGGGCAAAAAACAGGCTTACCGGAAGTCTGGAAACTGGCCGTTTCTAGCCTCTGGAGGCTTCAGGGAGGCTTGCTAGGCCCAAAACGGGGTGTAGGGGGTCACACGCGCATGCATGCGGGGGGGGGGCAGGATGCGGGGGGGCATTGAATTATGGGTGTGAGCATATGTGCCCGCAGTCCCCCCTGTGCTCCCCCCACTTTCAGCACGCAATGGCAAAAAATTAAGCCACCACTGGCTTAGACCAATAGGCAAAGCAGAGCCAGAACTTGAACTCAGGTCCACCAGGCTCAAATGTAAATCCAAAGAATGCCAGGTAGAGGAAGCTCCTTTAAGCCCATTGGGTAGTCCTGGTTGAAGGAGAGAGCCTCTGAAAAACCTAAAATCCATCAAGTGAAGAAAAAGTCCTTTCAATAGCCACCAGAGAGAATTTTAGAGGGTGGTCATGGTGAATAATCTCAAATCCCTGAACAAAATAAACCACCATTGTTTCAGAAAGAATCATAGGGCTGGAATGGATTTCAGAGGTCTTCTAGCACAACTCAGGGTAGGAGCCTTATATCACCCCGGTCAAATGGTTGTCCAGTCTGTTTTTGAAAAACCTCCAGCAACTCCAGGAGCAAGTTAGCTCATTGATTGATTGTTCCCAGTGTCAGGAAATTTCTTCTTAGTTCTAGATTGGTTCTCACTTTGATAATCTTCCATCTGTTCGTTTTGATGCCCTCTAGAGGAGGGGTCCTCAAACTTTTAAAATAGGGGGCCAATTCATGACCCTTAGACGGTTGGGGAGCCGCAACAGCTGGGTGGGCGTGGCTAGGTCATATGACTAGGTGGGTGTGGCCAATTTAACAGTCCATTAAACAATGCACACAAATTAAACTTTAATTTGTTTTGCTCCTGGGGGTGTTTTGTTTGCAGGTTGCTCTTTTGGTTGCCTTTTCTTTTTACTATATCATTTTTTCAGTTGTTTAGGAATCTAATGGACCACTTCAGGAAACTCAGTTGTGCAGCAATTTTCTCAGCCCCAAGGAGCTTTAGAAATCTCTGTCTCTCCCTCTCTTTCTCTCTCTCTCTCTTTTTGTCTCTCTCTATCTTCTGGAGGCGGGGGGGTGAAAAACAGGCCATTTTTGCCTGCTTTTGGCCTCCTGGGGCATCTGTGCACCCCGTTTTTCACCTCCCCCGCCTCCAGTAGCATTCTGCAGGCCAAAAACAGGCAAAAACGGTCCGGTTTTTTTGGCCAAAAACAGTCCGGGTTTTTTTGGCCAAAACAGGGCCATTTTTGCCCATTTTTTGGCCTCCTGGGGCGTCTGTGTGCCTTGTTTTTCACCTCCCTTGCCTCCAGAACATCTCTGCAGGCCAAAATGGTTGGTCTTACCTTTCAGTTCCAGCCCGTGGGGCTAGCGAAGGTAAGTTCTGCGCTCAGCCGAAGGGTGGGTGGGGTGATGTGGACGGGGCAGCCTCTTGGTCCTGCGCGGGCCATTTTAATGGCTTTGGTGGTCCGCATGCGGCCCATAGGCCATAGTTTGAGCACACGTGCTCTAGAGCCGTGGTGGCGAACCTATGGCACGGGTGCTACAGGTGGCACACGGAGCTGTACCAGAGGGCACGTGAGCGTTACCGTAGCTCAGCTCCAGTGCGCATGTGTGCTCCAGCCAGCTGATTTTGGGGCCTTTCGGTCCTACTAGAAGTTGGGAAATGGGCAGTTTCCGGCCTTCAGAGGGCCTCCAGGATGGTGGGGAAGGCTGTTTTCGCCCTCCCCAGGCTCCTAGAAAGCCTCTGGAGCCTGGGGAGGGTGAAAAACAGGCCTACCGGGCCCACTGTGCCATCATGTGCTAAAAGTGTGGGGGGGGAATGCGCAGGGGCAGGGGCACACACATGGACGACCTCGCCGCGCTCCCCCCGCTTTTGGCACACGACGGCAAAAAGGTTAGCCATCACTGCTCTAGAGATTAAGTCAATCTGCTCTTCTTGTGGCAGCCCCTCAAATATTGGAAGACTACTATCATGTCCCCCCTCCTCCTTCTCTTCAGTAGACTAGACATATCCATGGTCTGCAACCGTTCATCATACTGTAGGTTTTAACTCCCAGCCATCCGGGCGGATGTCCTTATAAGGACATAACACAGCCCCTTTATCATCTTTGGTGTATTTCTCTGCACGTTTTCCAGGGTCTCAACATCTTTTTTTTTTTTTTGGTACCAGAAATGGACGCAGTATTGCACAATGAACCACACCAGATAGATGGAGAGGAAAGGAAAACTTTTATTTGCCAACAAAACGGTTACCCCAAAGCAAGTTTCAAATAGGCACAACTTGGCTTGCAGTAGATCTCCATTTGCACAATTTTTGAGAAGCAAACATCGCCATGATCCAATCACGGGTACGGACATCATTAGAAAGCAATCATGAAGAGCACACATCTTCAGCAGTCAAATTTCACGGTTCAGCTAAAGGTCACAAAATACAAGCTTTACGAAATAGGTTAAGACTTGCGCCCTACCAATAACCACGGTTCAGCTAAAGGTCACGAGATAGGCTAAGACTTTTATCAATAACATTCGTCCTTACTGAAAACTTTCCTAAGCAACTTGCTACCTGGGTCTCACCCATCACCTTAATGGCCAGGCTTTTCTGAGCAGCAAGGTGAATGGTCTGTTCAAATTGGGGTCATTTCTGCTTAACAAGGCACTTCAACTTCTTACCAATAGATAACAAGGCACAATAACTATTTCTATATGCTAAACAATAAGTAATACTTCAATATATGAATAACAAATAGTTTACCAATACACAATACAAGTGGGTTAAGGCTACATAAATTGGGCTATTTTATTACTATATATCTTCCATGTCAGGAGTAAACCTCACTCTCTGGTTGATACTGATGGAAGTACCACATGCTCTAGAGCAGGGATCTCCAACATTGGCAACTTTAAGACTTGAAATCCACAAGTCTTAAAATTGCCAAGGTTGGAGACTCCCTGCTCTAGAGAACAATATGTCTCATCTTTGACAACTTGAAGGCGTGCAGACTTCATGCTGGTTGCGGAATCTGGGGAGTTGAAGTCCATGCGGCTTCAAGTTGCCAAGGTTGAGAAGCTCTGCTTCAGAGTGAGGGTCGGCAACCTATAGCCCATGGGCAAGGATGTGGTCCATCACTGAAATAAATAAGCCCACAGTTCCAAAAACAAAGAATAGCATATCCACACAATTCACGGAGGTTCTAAGAATTCATGTTTCTAATACTACAATGACCATGTAATTTTGGTGTAAATCTCTCACACAGCTCCTCTTCGTTTCAGCAGCTGACAGCACCACCATTTGTGGTGTGGTGTGGGAGGAGCTTCCAGAGAGATATGTCTGTCAATCACAGACATGGCCTCCGTGTCGGTCTTGGTGCGGAACAAGGCTGCCGTCCAGTTCCAAAGAACAATACTGATGGCAACTTGACCCAGAAAACAGAGTGAAAAATTAGTCCAGCATTTTCTAACATAAATACTTTCAACGTTTATAGATACGGACTCCCAAAATCATCACCCATGGCCATGCTGGCTGGGGATTCTGGAAGTTGGGTTCTGTGCAGGTAGTCCTTGACTTACAGCCAGAATTTCTGTTGCTAAGCAAGGCAGTTGTGAAGTGAGCCAGGCCTGATTTTATGACCTTTTTGGCCATGGCTGTTAAGCAAATCATTGCAGTTGTTAAGTGAATCACTCAGTCCTGAAGTGAATTCAACTTCTCTCATTGAGTTTACCTGTTGGAAGCCAGCTAGGAAGATCCCAAGTGGCATTCGCAAGACCCCCCTTCAACACTGCAATTATCGTAAATACATGCCAGTTTCCATCCAAGCCAGAATTTTGATCATGTGACTGTGGAGATGCTGCAATGGCTGTAAGTGCAAGGACTAATTGTCAGTCACTTTTTTCCAGTGCCATTATAACTTCAAGTGGTCGTTAAACAAAACGTTGTGAGTTAAGGACTACCTGTATTTCTGGAGAGCGCCCAGATTGTTCAGGAATACTATCTTAGTCCAATAGAAATCAAGACAGAGGAATATGGTTTCCTCTGTTGTCCTGTCTTGTCTGCTGCCCTCCTTCTCCTGTGGAAGAAAGGAGTTAAAGTCCATCCATTTTCAAGTTGCCAAGTCTGAGAGCGACTGTTTTAGAGTGAGATTTGGCAACCTTTGGCCCATGGGCAGAATGTAATCTGTCACTGAAATAATCCAGCCCACAGTTCCAAAAACAGAATAGCTTATCCACACGACTTGGGTGGTTTGAACGAAGAATTCAGGTTTGTACTTCTACAATTACCGTGTAATTCCGGTGTAGATGTCTCACAGCTCCTATTTCTGACTGTGTTTCAGCAGATGACAGCACCACGGCTTGTGGTGTGGCGTGGGAGGAGCCCGAGAGAGATTTCTGAAGAGGGATATCTCGGCTCTCCACGAAATCCCCTCGTACTTCCCAGGCAAAGCAGCTTCTTGCTCTTTGCACAAGGACAGGCAGTGCCCGAGGGAATGGCCATATTTCCTTTCTCCCAAAAAGAAGGCAGCCCCGGAATGCTGCACGTAGCAATACCAACTTCATCCAATGTGGCTGGTGATGAGATTACCAGGCAGAAGCTGCCTGCTAATATTGTTGGACTCATTCCCAGCTCCAGCTGCTCAGAGATTCCACCGAGTTGAGCTCGAAGAGTCTGCTTAAGCGAGGGAGTGGATTGCCTTCCCATCTGTGGTCATGAAGCAGCGAGGCTGCTTAACTGCAGGGAGGATGCACGATGCTCTGGCATTCTCTCCCAAAAAGTTTCAGACTGAAATTTCAGCTACGGATCGGTAAGCTTAGGGCGTGTGCGTACGAGCCCTTGACACAGCTTGGAAAGTGTTTTTTCTCTTCAACCACAACTTATCTGAAGCCCTCTTAGAAATATTTCCGTAAAGAAACGGGGGTTCCCCACCTACCTCGTTTCATGGAGAATACGTCTGCACTCTGCTTGGCTTCTAATGCTTTCTCTTTGCCTGAGATAAAACTTCTCCAATGGTTTCAGTTGACCAGTGAGGCTTTGATACAATGCTTCTGTGTCTCTGTGTGGAAGTCTCTTGTGGCTAATGGAGCTGCAATGAGGCAACACCAAGAATCTCTTCGGTTCACCCTAGAGAACATGATCGTCTTGCACGAATAGCTGAAATCTGCACTACTCAAGACGGATGCAGGTTACATAATTTGGATTGTCTGTACAAGGTGTGCAAGGACATACCTCAACCTCTTTGTAGTTTGCACTGGATGTAAAAGCGTTGGCCAAGGCAAGTAGTCCTTGACTTACAACCACAAATGGAACCAGAAGTTCCCTCACTAACTAATGCAGTCGGAAGCCAGCTGGAAATGGCAATCACATGACGCAGGGACTGTCATAAATACTGTACATGCCATTGTCCAGCACTGATCCCAGGGACATGGCCACGGTCCTAAGACCAAGGACTGATCGTAAGTCACTTTTTTCAACATGGTTGTAGTTTCAGTCATTAAATGGCAGGTTGCAAGTTATGGACAGTTCAATCAACATCGTGGGTTCAATCAACACAATCTACAAAGCCAATGTTATGGTGTTGGGTGCACCCATTCACCATGCATTTGCAGATTGTCGAAAGACAGATCAGTTTTCCAAATGTTCAGAAAGAGATGATCGGAAAGCGACAACTGGAGGAGGACAGATGCACGGTGTGTGTGTGTGTGTGTGTGTGTGTGCATGCACAAAGCAGTTAATACAGAGGCTGAAGGCCTGTCTGAATTTTTACATGCATTTCGGCTGTTAATCTTGGCATTTCTTTTTTCTTTTTTAACCTTCCCTGTCCTGTGGATGTCCCGGGAAAAGGCAAGCGTGCTTCACTCTCCATTTGCTTCTTCCCCTTTGGCAGCGGGGTTTGCATTGGTCTAATAGCTCCTGTTCGATTTGCATTCCAGGTATAATCCACCAGCCCTATTATGCTAACTTCTGTTTCAGAGCTGGTACAGTATTATATAACCACAATTGGCTAGCATTCGGATATGCTAAAATTGTAGCGAGGAAAGAGGGGTGGGTCTCAGTTGTGAAGCAGGGAGGAGAACAAAGTAGAATTCTTTCTGCCATCTGCTCCGTTACGTTTTTGTTTAAATTGCAACTGGGTTTTTTTTGGGTTTTTTTTTTTTGGGTGTGTGTGTGAGGGGATTCTGTTTTTTATTTTTGTTTTATTTTATTTTTTTGACATTTCCAAGCACTTTGTTCTCATCTCAGTGCTGGCTATCATCTTCTGAAAGCATCAAAACAAAAAACATAGTCTCTTTTTTTAAAAAAAAAAAATCAGAAATTTTGGAGGACAAAATAATTCTCAAACCACATGATGATTTGCAAAACAAGTCTGGGGTTAGTAGGGTTAGTTAAACACCCCTCTTTCCATTCCACACACCCTCCCCCATTTTTCCTGTAAAATTACTGAGAAATAGCATTACATTGAAACAGAGCAATTATGAAACAGCTGGCTCCAAATTTTGCAGTTTGTATTCAGGAGCTGGTTTTCCCCAAACAGAAAGACCTTGTTGGCCACTAGATGGCAGCAAAGAGATACAGAAACCCTTGAATCTGACTCCACCTAATGGCTGGCTGGCATTTTGCAAACCCCATCTTACACAATATATTTATTGGTTTGTTTGGATTTAGACAGCCGCCTATCTTGCCAAGGCAACCCTAAACAGTGAGCACGATTGAAAGACAATATAACAAAGATGTTCAAAAAGATACCCATACTGAAAAACAATATAACTCGTGGGTCTTTAAACAGGAGCTTGGCCTCTGGGAAACAGCAGATATACGTTCATTTTCATCCTGCCAGAGATCTTTTCCCCCTGTTAATTCTTTCAGAGGCAGCTGCCATAAGAAATCAGGGGTGAAAAAATGGAGACAAATTGCGAAACTCTGTTCCTTTCCAGAAAACTCCTGGCTGCATGGAGAGGTGGGGGTTGGGACACTTTGCCACGTCATCTTATTGTGTCATAATGTGCAAACATTTACTGCCTTTGAGTTAATCCCTCCCTAGGTTTAAGTGCTTGCTCTTCCGTTTGAAAAAGAAAATTCCATTTTTATCCTAGATTCAGCCTGGCATCTGACATCGTTCGATTCAGCCATAACCCCCCTGGGTGCTACAAATCTATTAAAAGCATCCTTTCTCATCTGGTACCCTCCAGCCTCCGAGTTGGTGCGTATTTCCTCTACCTGCGTGGCTGATCAGGGGAAACAACCTAAGCTCAGCCCTAAGTAGGAGGGAAAACAGCTTGTTGGAGGAGACGCGCCCTCTTAATGTAATCTCTCCCTTTCTTCCTTCTAACAAAACCTCCCTTTGGAAAAAAAAATTGTGGGGAAGGGCTGGAGCTGAGTTGCAGGTTAACTGGGATCGGCGGCTGGATGCAATCCTGTACCTGCAATTCTTTTTTTTCCACAAAGGAAATATATATATTATATACAGTATATCTTTGTTGAATTTCTGTAAATTATCTTGACAGACCTTTTTAACCCTGGGAACAAGCTGCAGAGGATATGACAATTTTGGAATATTTATTTATTTATATCCCACCTTTATTATTATCATTATTGTTTTGTTTTATAAATAACTCAAAGCAGTGAACACACACAATACTTCCTCCTATTTCCCCCCACAACGACAACATGGTGAGGTGGGCTGGGTTTAGAGAGAGTGACTGGCCCCAAATCCCCCTGCTGGCTTTCATTATTAAGGCAGGATTAGAACTCACCACCTCCCAGTGATTGGCTCCAAATCACTCAGCTGGCTTTGATGCCTAAGGCAGGACTAGAACTCACCATCTCCTGGAGATTGGCCCAGAGTCACCCAGGCGCCTTTCATGTCTTAAGGCGAGACTAGAACTCACCATCTCCTGGCTTCTAGCCTGATGCCTTCATCATTAAACCAAACTGGCTTATTATAATAGAATGCACTTACGTGTACCCAGGCTATGCCAGATGAACTTCCTGCTAGGAGAAATCAGGTCCAAGCTGCACTAACTTGAGCTGAGTAAGAGATGCTGACAATGTTGTTGGACTGTGTGGCTATTTCAGCTTCAGTCAATTCTACTGTGAAAGTGCGTATAGGGCAATTTGTAAGAAAAAGAGAGGAGGTGTTTTGCATTTCCAGGTTATGCTTCAACCAATGCTTCTTTTTCCATGCTTGAGGAACTGGGCTGCAGAACTGTCAGATGGACTTAAAAGGTGGTTTTCAACTAAAGAAGACCTGGGGATATGTTTGATAGGTTGAAAATTTATCCACAAGCATTTACTTTGGCACCACTTGAGAAGAAACTTCACAGAAATGGCTTTGTCCATGCCATTCCATTGTAGGAGGACAACATTTCAGAGGATGATTTTGGGAAATGAGATGCAGCACACAGTCATGACACTGGACACTAGTCTACATGGCTTCAAAAGGGACAGCCAATTCCTGCAGACCAGGTCTAGCCATGGCTACTAGCCTCCTGGCACAAACATTCACCTGCATGATGAAAGAAGGAAAGAAAGAAAGAAAGAAAGAAAGAAAGAAAGAAAGAAAGAAAGAAAGAAAGAAAGAAAGAAAGAAAGAAAGAAAGAAATGGATAAATGATAGTTAGATATAGATGATATAGATAATGATAGATAAGACAGACAGATGATTGATGAGATAGATAGATGATGGATGGATGGATGGATAGATAGAGACAGATATGGATGGATGGATGGATAGATAGATGGATAGAGACAGATAGATATGGATGAATGGATGGATAGATAGATCCAGAAGATATTGATAATGATAGACAGACAGATGATAGATGAGATAGATAAGATGATGGATGGATGGATTGATGGATGGATAGATAGATAGATAGATAGATAGATAGATAGATAGATAGATAGATAGATGGCTTTGATGTATCTGGTGAGATAGAGTCTAGGCCTGATTCAGTAGGGCTTATTTTCATGTTCTCATGTTTGATGTGTCAACAAGGAAAATGAATTCATGGAAGAGGAAGAGCAGCCTCGGGCAACCCCTCGCCCCCCAGCAAGCATTGTAACTCATATGGAGTGGATGGAATGGTATTGTGGACAAACTTCGGTCAATCCATCTGGGGCTCTCTTGGCAGCCCCAGGATTCTAAGACTTACCCAAGGTTGCCTTCCACGTAAGACATCCAGATGCCTGTTCACATCCAAACCCTTTGCTTCATGTCGGTAAGAATGCTTTTGCTGAGTTATCTCTTCGGTTGGTATGAACAGTGAAGATTCCTCTCTGCTCCCAACTGAAAATGTATGTAATGACCCAACCAGAAGAGCAACACATGAGTATGTTAAGTGTGCCAAGAACACAGAGTAGGAGAGAAAGAAAAAAAGATAATCCTCCGGTCACAGGAAGTAACATGAGTTCCTGGCTTTGGACAGCCCTGATTTCTACATCTAGCTTGTGATCAGAACACTTTGGCAAGTGGATGTCTATTGATTTCTTAGGCAAATACAGGGATATATTTCAGCTATTGTTTAATCTTTGGATAGTTTCCTTAGAAAGTCTAAAGTTTAATTGCAGATGCTAAAAAGATTTAACTGGGGTCAGATTTGTTTCTTGCTCTATTTAAGATGCTTTTGGTGGAGGTAATTGTATTATCACTGACGCTGATGACAAGTAGCGATTTGACACAAAAACCATGGAAGCAAATAAATAGAGAAAAAAATTGCTTTCTAACTCATTTCACTGATGAACCAGCAAATTTATCTGAAAATCTCAGGGAACTCTAATGAGTATTGTTTTTGCTTAATCATGTATATTCTTCTTTATCTTGCCATCTCTCTCTTTCTCTCTCTCCTCCACACACCCACACATATGCATACAAAAACAGGAGATGAAAACCAACTACCATGATGTAAATGAAATTGCTTGAAATGATAATCAGCATTGACTATTTATCTATACTGTAGATAAATCTCATCTATCTTCTATCTATATCAATCTATTTATCTATTTATCTATCTATCATCTCTCTCTCTCATCTATTTCTCTCTCTCTCTCTCTCTCTATCCTCATTACCTCTGCAAAAAGAATATATTTTTAATATGATATTAAAATTCCCAAAAGATATATATGTCCACAAAAACTTCCCACTGTTCCTTTTAAGATATGAGAAGTCATTGTTTTCTTTCAACTTATCAAGATTGCAGTCTTATGACTATCTAATTAGAACAAAATAATTCTCACAGCATTTAAAAATAGATTCTTTAAATCAATCAGAATTAATTGAACTCCAGAAGTAAAACTATTCCAATGGTCTTTTAAATAAGGAAGATATTTTGGTTTAAGAACAGCAATCTTAAAATTGGAGAACACCCAGGGAGAAATACAAATAAGTTAATTTTTGGATTTGTCCATGTTGTTAAGAAGGTCAGAACAGATGAGCCTACACACCTGAGTAATTAGGAAGCAAAGACAGATTCCTTGGCTATAAAAACTGGAGGAAACTTGTGAAATGAACAATTTGTAGCAAAATGACCATGGCTCTCTTTTATATTGACGACTTGTGAATAGGTCTTGCTGAACTCCAGTAACCCTTAGCTCTGAAGCACAAGTGATCTTTCAAAACAACCCATTAAACTTCTGGGCAAAAGATGGACAATTTCTCCAGATGAAGAAAGGGGCAGGATTTCCAGTTAGCGGGAATATCAGCACCACTCCTGGCATCGTAGGCATCTGCAGGGGGGATTAAGAGTGGACAAATGGTGAAAGTTAAACCATGATGCCACAAGGCAAATCACCTGTTTCATCAGGCATCAGCTTTCCAATCTTAAAAGTTGGGGCTGGGGTCTGCACTGAGATGTTGCAATTCATTTATTTATTTAACTAATTCAATTCAGTTGACTTCTCTCTCACCATCTTCTTCTTCTTCTTCTTCTTCTTCTTCTTCTTCTTCTTCTTCTTCTTCTTCTTCTTCTTCTTCTTCTTCTTCTTCTTCTTCTTCTTCTTCTTCTTCTTTTCTTCTTCTTCTTCTTCTCTCACTCTCTCTCTCTCTCACACACACAAAGTCATCAGTAGCCCTGTGTGAAGTTACTTCGCAATGAAATTCTACATTTTAAGCCAATTCTTCTTTTAAGATCTGGCCTGATTAAGATTTGGGGGGCTTTAATTGCAGGGAGGCCTTTGAATACCAATCACTGTTACCTATAGTGGAGGAGATCTATGACTTTTTTGTTGGACCTGTGGCATCTGACATCTGTTTTGCTTGGCAGGGACTTCTGTTGACACATCATCCTGAACCTGCTTACTGAATTAAGTCATTTTCTGAATTGCACAGGGCAGTCAAACATAAATGCATGCCAAGACAGACTCTGCACAAGATGCTAAATCAACAAAAATGAAAGAAAGAAAGAAAAAAGGCATCAGAAGATTTGCCAAGTGTAATATGTTGTGCAAATATATCTGCTAGTGTTTACTTGTCCTTAATTATGGTGGTTGTGTGTGTGTGTGTGCAGACTTGAGGGGAAGGATTGTTAAGACTGTGGTGGCCCTTGGTGTCATACAGCAAGACAATGAGGAATTTCTCGTGTTCATAATCTTTATTTATACAATTAAGGTACAGAGGATGGCTGGGATGGGTTTTCTTGTCCTCTCTGACTTATCAGCCCTGTTCAGAGAGGAAGTAGCTGCACAAAACACCACTGGCTCCAGTTTCATGGTCCAACCACTGGGCTTCTGGATGGCTTCCAATGTGGCAAAAAGGAAGATGGGACAGAGGATTCCCCAGCTTTTGGTTTAACTCTAAAATTAATGGAATCTTCTCTCCCTTTATAGATTGCCTTTAAGGACCTGCAATTAACTTCAGAATAAAAGGATTACTTGAGCATGGTCCATCAATTGCTCTCCTCTTAAGATGCAAGCCAGCGTCTTCGTCACAGCAAAGGAAAAGGAAAGGATGTGATGGTCAGATGGAACAGGCGATCTGCCAGGAGCTTCTTTCCCTAAGGGCATTCCTTCAAATGGGTAACAAATGTCCAAATCACCCTTTGTGCAAGATCAGGTTGTGATCAGTCTCCCTTCTGCTTAACGCACTTTAAGGGGAAGTTGGCAAATGGGAAAACCCATCTATGATGGAGCACCAAAGATGTGAGGCCTTCTAGCAGATCTGGAAAGGCCTCTTCCAGCCACTTGCTTCTGGAGAGCAGAAATGGACATCTCCCTCTGGTGACTGAGACATGTTTTTCAAGTTTTTGCATGAGGAGGACCATTTCAGTGGTGGGCCAACTTCTCTTGGCTTTATTAATTTTGGTTCCTAACACACAAAGTCATCAGCAGCCCTATAATTGGGGTGAGAAGGTGAAAATCTTCTACAGGTAGTCCTTGATTTACAACCACAATTGTTTCTTCTATGAAGGAGATGGGTGGTTTTAAATTTTGATAAATATTTCATAAATAAATATATGAAATAAATTGGGTTTTGGAATTTCAGTTCTAAGCAATGCCATCATTAAGCAAACTATCACATGACCCAGCCCAATTTCAGGACTATTTTTACTGTGGTTGTTAAGTGAATCCAGCTTGACTTTGCTTGTTGGAAGCCAGCAGAGAAGTCATAAACTGCAGTCATGTGACCAGAAGATACTGCAACCATCATAAATGCGAGTTAGTGGCCACATTCCAAAATTGTGATCGTATGGTTGGCTGTAACTTCAAGGATGTTGTAAGCCACTTTTCCTGAGGCTGTCATAACTTCAAGCTGTTGTTAAATTAACAATCGTAAGTTAAGGTTTATCTGTATCTTTGTGAAGATCTTCAGCCAGTTGATTGGAATGGATAGTGTGGAGATAAACATGAGCCTGTCTGGGTAAATCTTAACGCAGACCACTTTGGTTGAGTGAGTCACTTTTATGGGAGATTTTCAAACCTCCACATGAAGGTAGAGTTAACCTGCAAAACGTACATGACAAATGAAAGTGTTTTGGCTTCCTATCTTGGACTGGGCCTAGATTAAATTTTACTGCGGTTAAATAAATCTATGCTCTCCTTTCTGTTTATTTTTATCCAGTGTGGGCAACCTAGATCTCTTGGGGATAACTTGTTTTGAACAGCCATTGAAAATGGATGTTCTTAAGAAGGATATTCTTTTTCATTTTCCAAATATTAAATATTGTTTTGCAAAGGGCTCAGTAAACTAGGCATCAGTTTATCAATTTCTTTTTTGGTTGGCCTAACTTCCACTAGCAAAGGGATGTTGGAAAACTGAGAAGAAAGGATAATGTCTCACAATTCCTCAACTGTGGTAAATCTATGGTAATCTTTTCCTGTAAAGAGACATGGATAATTTAAAGGGAATCCTGCAAATATGTAAAGTGCTTCAAATATTGGGCACTTTTGACAAAACCCAGCATCATCCACCAATTTCTGCCAGCTTCTGTGCCTACTTGCAGCTCTCTCAATATAGGTAATATGGGGGTATGAGAGAGACAAAGATAGAGAGAGAGTGAGAGGAAAAAATGAGTGACAAAAAAGAGAAACAATGAAAAAGAGAAAGAAAGAATGAAAGTGAGAATGAGAAAGAGAATGGGAATGAAAGTGAGAAAGAGAGAATGAGAGAATGAAAGAGAATGAGAAAGAGAATGGGACTGAAAGAAAGGGAGAATCACAGAATGAAAGAGAATGAGAGAGAGAGAGAGAGAATGGAAATGAGAAAGAGAGAAAGACTCTGACCGACTCTTAGATCCTTGGTGTCTAGCAAGAACCATCCTGTCTATCTGCAGTGATCACATCCTCAGCTAATACTCGCTCAGTGGGACAGGCACAAAAAGAAAATAGGCAGATAAAGACAATATTTGCTGAATGTTCACCCACTCTGGAAACTGCACTCCAAAGCAGACAACGTATAGGACATGGAGACAGTTTACACAACAGTACGACAAGAGGAACATATTGCATTTCTCTTTCTACTGAATAGCCAGTTAGGCCGTTTCCCTTAGTTGCTGCTCTACAGCAATAGAGAGCCCCAGAAAGGCTGCTGTGATACTGGCTATCAAGTGATTTTCAGCAAAAAATGGGCCCAAAAGAAAGGGTGAGAAAAGCCTTGTTGGTTGTGTTATATCTAGGTAAGGTAACAAAGGAAAGATGCACTTCCTTGAAAGCCAGCTATCTTTCTTCCTCAGCCCAACTCATTTCACAGAGTTGTTGTTGTGGGAAAAATAGGGGGAGTAAGGAATATTAGATAGGTTCACTGCCATGGATTGTTTATAAAAATAATAAAGGTATACAAAGAAACAAACAAATAAATCCTTACCTTATTTGTCCCAAGAATCAGCAGCCAAAAAATAATTTTGCCCCTGGAAAATTTCTTGCGGTACTCTTAATTTTTGCATTGGACTCTCAAATTCCCTTCCATGTAAATTCAACCCCAACATCTAGTATTTGCAGAAGTACACCTAAAAGGTAATTCATGTCTTGTTGACAGCTCTAGATTTACCTTTTGTGTAAAAGTGTCTAATCTCTGTGAAAACATCTGTGCCATGTATTATGGTTGTGAATTATGCATTATGATGAATTTAGGAGCAGGTTGGCTTCATTGGACAAGATGGGAGATCAAGAATAAGAAGACAATTGTGCAACCTGTTAGTCCTTTTAGGATCATCCCTGAGGAAGGGGGAGGAGAAGGAGGAGGAGGAAGGAGAAGGAAAAGAAGAAGAACAAGAAGAGGGGAAGAAAGAGGAGGGGGAGGGGAAGAAGAAGAAAGAGAGAAGAAAAAGAAGAGAAGGAGGAGAAGCGGGAGGAGGAGGGAGAAGAGGAAGGGAGGAGGAGAAGGAGAAGCAGGGGAAGGAGGAGGAGGGGAGAAGGAGGAACGGAGAAGGAGAAGCAGGGGGAGAAGAAAAAGAAGGAGGTGGAGGTGGAGGAGGAGAAGCAAGGGAAGGAGGACGAAGAGGAAGGGAAAAGCAGGGGAAGAAGAAGATGGAGGAGGAGGAGGAAGGGAGGAGGAGAAGGAGAAGAAGCAGGGGAAGAAGGAGGGGGAAGTGGAGAAGGAGGAGGATGGTGAAGGGGAAGGAGGAGGAGGAGGAGGGAAAGAGGGAGGAGGAGAAGCAGGGAGAGAAGAAAAAGGAGGAGGAGGAGACGAAAAGGAGGAGGAAGAGGAGGAGAGGAGAAGCAGAGGAAGAAGAAGGAGGAAGGGAGGAGGAAAAGGAGAAGAAGAAGCAGGGGAAGAAGGAAGAGGAGGTGGTGGAGGAGGAAGAGGAGGGGATCGGGGAAGGGGAAGGAGGAGGGGAAGGGGAAGAGGAGGGGGAGGAAGAGAAGGAGGAAGTTGTAGAGAAGGAAGAGGAGGGAGGAAGGGGAGGGGGAGGAGGGGGAGAAAAGGAGGACGAGAAGCAGGGGGAGAAGAAAAAGAAGGAGAAAGTGGGAGAGAAGCAGGGAAAGAAGAAGAGGAGGAGGAGGTGGAGAAGAGGAGAAGCAGGGAAAGAAGATGAAAAAGAAGGAGGGGGAGGAGCAGAGGAAGGGGGAGGGGATATGCTGACCAAATCAATTTATTTCTTTTTTTTTCCCCAGCCCTCTTGTATCCTATTTAAGAGAATGAGCAAACATGGGGAGGAAATAGGTCTCTTAGCCAACTGGGGGAGAGGATAGGACTTGGTCTGAAATCCTTAAAATACGGTGTGTGGTCTGAATTTAGGGAACCTTCTAGTGATCCAGTTGTACAGTAATTGCCACGTTGGGTTGTTAGTTGAGTGCAAGGAATCAATATTTGAATCAGGTGATTCCTTCTGAAAGTTTATCAAATCTTTCTTTCCTGCTTGCTTATAATCTCCTTAAACAGGTCCATCCTTTCATATCAGTTAACCAGCCTCATAGAAATAACCCTATATTGTATGAACTTATCATGGTTAAATCAAGGCTTGTTCAGACCGAATGAAAGGCGAATAAACTTTTACGGAAGGTTGTCCTTTTGGGAGTCGTTGGTGGAAGAGAGTTGTTTTTTTTTTGTGGGGGGGGATCGGGGGTGGGGAGCTCGGATGGGGTAGGGTGTTTAAAATCTAGAAGCTATTTTGGAAAGGATTTGGAGGAGGAGGAGGTCACTTTCTGTACGCAAAGTAGATTCTTGGAACATAGTAAAAAAATAGTGCTTTTATTGGCCGGTTTTACAAGCAGAATCCATTAGTATCTAATATCCTGCGGGATAGAACAAAAATAAAAATAAAGCCATGCTTTCTCCAAAGTCAATTTTTTGTCTTTTTTTTTTTTTGTGTGTGTTTTCCCTGGGTTAAATTGCTGACAGGCCTGTTGTAAGCAGGGGCATGGCTGCAACAGAAAACGGCAATGTTGCTGACATAATAATTTTGTCTTGCAACCTATTCTCTCAGCAAGCAGGAGCATCTCCTGTTAATTGGGGAAAGGTCCCTGATTCCCCCCCGTCCTCTAGAACAGCCTTTCCCAATCTGGCGCCCCCGTATGATTCAGAACAATATCTCCCAAAATTCCCAGCCGTGTGGCCAACCTCAACGGTAACTATGGCTGACCCAAAATTTGAGCGTTATATCATCCCAACATATCTGGGCCCGGGGAGGCAGATGTAAAATGATAATAATTTGTGGAAAAGAAGGCACACACACATACATACAGGTAGTCCTCGTTTAGCGACTGCCTTGTATAGCGACTGTTCCCAGTTACGACGATGATGGTGGTGGTGGTGGTGATGATGAAAAAGTAACTTTCTGGCCAGTCCTCGCATTTACGACCTTCAATGGTCTGCAAAGCAAAGGAAAGCTGAAGGAAGTTCATAAGCACAGTTGCAGTTTCACTTAGCGACCACTTCACTTGCCGATCCCGACTTGTGGTCGCTAAATGAGGACTATCTGTAATTTTCTTTAGAAAGACCATTCATAACATACACATTAAGTATTACAGCATTGCTACAGCAGCTACCTGATTGCTGGTCTTCTTCTCCATCCCACTGTTATTATAGAATGCAAGGTCGTACATTGCCATAAATAAATGCACTAATATAAGTAAGACCTTAAAATGAAAGTATGCGCTCAGGTTTATGTTGTGTACAGTATAGGTATAAATATTCACTGTCTTACAGTTTAGCGTCTCGGTAATCACACTTTGGCTGTGGCCTTGTGCTGGTTCCCCTCCTAACCTCCTTGTGCATATATAAATATAAACATTGAGCAAAGTGGAAAAGAGCAGGGGCAGAGGTTAGGCCTCTTCCTTCAGGGTTTACCTGCTTTCCTGCTGCCTTTGCAACTAATGTTTAACAAGGCTGCTTCAACCGGTTGTGTAGTGACAGCATTACATTCTGTAAACAATATTGTAAAGTGTTTTAAACGAGAGAAACACGTTTAAACAATCGACTCTTTATCTCGGTCAGCTGATAACTGATCGTCAAGCGGTTCATCGCAGCCACTGGAGTCCGTCATCCGTAGCTGGAAATTCTCACTGGTGCCCCGGGTGACGCTATCGTAGGAAGGGGGGAAGGACGTGGAGGAGAGGGTTTCGGATTTGTCGATAGGCTTCCGGTAGTTTTCATCCATCATGCAGGCAATGAGGCCTTCCTTCTCTGGAGCCTCATCTCCTGGGGGGCAGGTTTTTTGGCGATACAAGAAAGACGCTTGCTTGAGGGTGCGTTGGAAAAGGTGACTTCTGTAAGCTCTCTGGATGATGGTAGCGGACACCTCTTCCTGTTTCCGCCTCAGCGTAGTGGTGATGGGTTCATAAGATGCCTTCGATGGGTTGGCTGCCATGAATTTCTCCTCCATCTGTATTTTAAGGGCGTCCATTTCTCCGGTTTCTCCCAGAACTCTTTTGGTGAAAGCAAACAAAATATCTAAGCAGTGGATCCTGTCTCCGCTCACCATGGGGAGGTCCATGGCTATGAGCTTAACATAGTTGGGTTTCGCAATGCGCAAAGGTTCTGGCAGAGAATCTGCGAAACTGGATAGGGCACCATAGGTAATAAACTGCGTAGCTTCGGGGTCAAACTTCTCCCAGGTTTCGTAAAACATGTCAAAGTCATCCTCGCTTAGAGGCTCTGTGCTCTCTTCAGTGGCCACACTGAAGTTCTCCAAAATAATAGCTATGTACATGTTGACCACAATGAGGAAAGAGATGATAATGTAGGTGACAAAGAATAGGATTCCCACTGCGGGACTGCCACAGTTCCCCTTTGACCCATTGGAGTTAACATAGCTGGGGTCACAATAAGGGGGGCCCGTGTTCAAAATGGGGTTGAGAAGACCATCCCAGCCAGCCGACGTGGTGATCTGGAACAGGCAAAGCATGCTGTTGGCAAACGTCTCGAAGTTGAACATGTCATCAATCCCGTGTTCTTTCTTGACATAGGCAAAGTTGGCCATGCCAAAAATGGCATAAATAAACATGACCAGGAACAGGAGGAGCCCGATGTTGAACAAAGCAGGGAGGGACATCATTAAGGCAAACAGAAGCGTTCGGATTCCTTTGGCACCTCTGATAAGTCTCAAGATCCGACCTATCCGAGCCAGGCGGATGACTCGGAACAGCGTAGGAGAAAAGAAGTACTTCTGGATGATGTCAGACAGGACTGAGCCTTGGGGGAAGAGAGAAGAGGGGAGAGAACAGATGTCTGGTTAGTGCACTAGAAGAACAAAGGCTGCGGAGATGTACAAGTTATCAAGCTAACTAATTGGAACAATAAACTCTTCCATAAACTATCCTTGAGAAAGCTCAGCTGAGCATGCTGAGAGGATGAAAATCTGGGTGCCCCTTATACTCCGAATGTAGCCCCGTCCATCTTCTCAAACAGAGGTTTCAGAGGTTGAAAAAAGCATCAGAAAAGAAGCTTCAGAAAAGAAGCCCACAAACAGAGCTTCAGAGGATTTTTTTTCCTGAAGCTCTGTTTCGGAGGCTTTCAGAGGCAGGAAAAAAAGGGGGAAAAAAGCAAGGCAAAGAGCTCACAACCAAGGAACCTGTTGCTAAAATTCACCTCTGGGGACAGCTGATTGGGGGCATTCCAGGGAGGCTGATCCTCCTGCCAATGAGCTTTTTTTTTTATTTTCCTCCCCCAAAACTAAGGTGTGTCTTATACTCCGAAAAATATGGTATATAATGCTTCCCAGTGCTTTACAGCCCTCTCTAAACAGTTTACAGAGTCAGCATATTGTCCCCATTATGGGTCCTCATTTTACCCATCTTGGAAAGATGGAAGGTTGAGTCAATCTTAAGACTGTCAGGACAGAACTCCAGACTGTGGGGAGAGTTTGCCAGCAATACTGCATTCTAACCATTGTGCCACCAGGCCTCCTTATGACCCAGTCCCAAAGTTACAGCCATTGTGGTCATTCACTCTTGCCAGGTGGGGATTGGGAAAGGCCAGCAGGGATCCAGTGGAAGGGTAAAGGTATGTGGGGACCCCAGGGGTTGGAGGTGGAGCATGGGGCAGGCGAGCCTGGGCCTGCACTAAATCTCCCAAGGCCTGCCCCTCCCTCGAGTCTCTTCATGCTTTACTTAACAATCTGCATGTCCTTCAACGGCTGCATTAGGAAAACCAGGAGATGATGGAGTCATTAAGCAAGGCTGTCTCCTATAATGGCCATAATGGGCAACTTCCATTACAGTCGTATGACGAGGAATACCTGCATGACATTCTTAATGTTTCCATAATGTGTGATATATGCTATAATGATTTATGGGTTCTTTTTTTTTTTAACAATACCGTTTTACTAAGTTTATAGATCAATCCAAAATTGCACGGCAACTATTCTACCACAAGGTCCACACTTCTTTTGTTTTTGTGTTATTATCAATGGAATTACAATAATATTGTAAGGTTGCTTAGACCAAAACATCATACAAATATTATAAACAAATGAATAATTCTTAGTATACAAAGGATATTCCTCATTAGGCTGTGTAGCCTAGGAAATCTGACTAAGAGGAGACCAGTTTGCTCTGAGAGTAATGAGCCCATTTCGTCCAGCTTTTTCTGTGCGCCAGTGGTCAACAAGAAGCCTCCACAAGCAGGACATGAAGTCTTCTCCCACTCATGTTCTAGAGAACCACCATGATTAATGGCTTTAAAGGAAAATGGCAAAATATGAATGGAGTCATGAAAAGGGTTAGGGTTAGCGCTAGGTTTACGGTTAAGGCCTAGGTTCAAGTTACGGTTAGGATTAGGGTTTGGGTCGGGTTAGGGTTAGGGTTTGGGTCTAGGGTTAGGGTCGGGCTAATGTTAGGGCTAGGGCTAGGGCTAGGGCTAGGGTTTGGGTCGGGTTAGGGTTTGGGTCGGGTTAGGGTTAGGGTAGGGCTAATGTTAGGGCTAGGGCTAGGGCTAGGGCTAGGGCTAGGGCTAGGGCTAGGGCTAGGGCTAGGGCTAGGGCTAGGGCTAGGGCTAGGGTTAGGGTTAGGGTTAGGGTTTGGGTTGGGTTAGGGTTTGGGTCTAGGGTTAGGGTTAGGGTTAATGTTAGAGCTAGGTGTAGGTCTAGTGTGAGGTTAATGTTAGGTCTAGGTCTAGTGTTAGGGTTGGGGCTAAGGCTAGGGTTAATGTTAGGGCAAGGGCTAGGTCTAGTAAGAGGGTTAGGGATGGGGTTGGGGCTAGGGTTAGGTTAATGTTAGGGCTAGGGCTAGGGCTAGGGCTAAGGCTAAGGTTAGGGTTAGGGTTAGGGTTAGGGTTAGCGTTAGGTTAGGGTTAGCGTTAGCGTTAAGGCTAGGGTTAGGGCTACGGTTAGGGTTAGGTATAGGCTAATGCTAACCCTAACCCTTTATTGTAAAGACATATGAAAATGAAAGAAGAACGGCAAAATAATGCACCCCCTTATTTGTGGCAGCCCTTAGATATTGGAACACTGCTATCATATCATCCCTAGTCCTTCTGGGAATTAAAATCCATGTGTCTTAAAGTTGCCAAGATTGGCAACTCCTGGTCTAGAGTCTCACACCAATATATCTAGATAAACTATTAACATATATACTAGCTAGGTTTGGTCTAAAGACAGAGGAGCATTTTAATATGAAGTAATAGAATTCAAATAGCCTCAATCTGATGAAGAAAATGGGAAACAATTCTTTACTTTTGGCTCTTTCCTGAATTTTTTCATGCAACCTTTCAGCTAAAATATGTACAAAGATGTATATCAGAGTAAATTGAATACAAAAGGCATACATTAATGGCATATCTTTGAGAAAATTGTTGCAAGAAAGTGTAAAATGCATATGAACTATTTCATATTTCATTCACACAGATGTAAATGAAAATTCATGTAACCTTCATGTGCACATTATTATTAATAATATTAATGTTATTACTATGATTATAATTATTTTGCAAATTGATGGGAAAATGAGACAGAAAATGACATGAAACCAGACAGATTTGTATAGGTTGACCTACCGACAATTGATAGAATCACAACCACAAAATCAAATATGTTCCATCCATTGGTGAAATAGTAATGCCTCAGAGCTGTCATTTTGAAGATACACTCTGCAGTGAAGATCGCAACAAAGACCATATTGATTCTGTAGAGGATGATCACTTTTTCTGGACTTTGGTCATCGGTCTCCACCATCATGGTCACCATGTTTAGGCATATCAGAAGCATGATGCAAACATCAAAGGCTTGGTTCAAGACAAGGTCAAAGATGAAACCTTGATACTTGTTCTGGAGACAGGAAGGAGATATTAGTATGTTATAGAGGTTAAGTCACAATTATTGCAAGGGTCTCCAAACTTGGCAACTTTACGACTTGTGGACTACAACTCCATGCAGGCTGAGGAATTCTGGGAGTTGAAGTTCACAAGCCTTAAAATTCCCATTGGAGAATACTCCCCTATGGTATAATTGAAATGAAAATGATGCTGTTTGAGTTGGACTGAACTGTTTCATGGTTGAGTGTACAAGAATATTTTGCACATCGTAAATATTGTAAAAGTAGGTTGGACTGTGATATCAAAAGCTAGGTCAACTCTTGATGGCCATAGCAGTGTAGAAGCAGATTAATGGACAGTATAATTTAACAACAGTTGAAGACCACTGCTTCAGTGATATAGGTCCCTTAGCTACCATTAAGTATATATATATATATATATATATATATATATATATATATATATATATATATATATATATATATATATATATATATATATATACAGTATATTTATTAAATACACACACACACACACACACACACACACACACACACACTACATTGGTAGACTTTTCAGCATTTAATCAACCTTAGTTAATTTACCAAAAACTAAACGAACCAATACAATTTTTTCAATTCAATTTAATTCAATTTATATGCCGCCCCTCTCCAAAGAGTCAGGGCGGCTAAACAGGGCAGCTAAAGCAAAGCTAAACATTAATCATGTTTCCATACTTGGAACGGACACCACCATGGCTCTGAAGGTTGGGCTGGAAACTAAGAAAATATTCCATTAAACACCAGGCTAAACCATTTTCACACTACTACCAGAATCATGGATTCACATGAATCCATCCATCCACCCACCCTCCCATCTATCCATCCATCCATCCACGCACCCACCCACCCACTCACTCCTCCACCCACCCACCCATCCACCCATCCATCCACTCATCCATCCATCCATCCTCCATTCACCAACTCATCCATCCATCTATCCATCCAAGAATCACCAAAAGTGGCGTTCAGCTGAATTCTTTTCTTTAGTACAGCATTCCCATTTTGGCAACAAACTGGAGTCAAATGAGAGCAATCATGTCATTAAGGGAAGCAGGAAGGTCTGCATAACAATTTATAATCTCTGTTGGCTAAATCAGATATTGAGCCCATGGCATTAATTTTCATAATATCCATTATAAGAAAAGGGGAAACAGGTATGGTTAGGAACACTGAATTGCCAGGAAAGAAGATGATCATGTTTGATCATGATCATAATTCTCTGAAACAGGTAGTCCTCGACTTACAACAGTTCATTTAGTGATTGAAATTACAATGACCCTGGAAAAAAGTGAGTTATGACCATTTTTCACTTACAACCGTTGCAATTTCCCTGTGGTCGTGTGATCAAACTTCAGATGCTTTGCAACTAATTCATATTTATGACGGTTGCAGTGTCTCGTGGCCATGTGACCACCTTTTGCAACCTTATAAGGAGCTGAGTCAACGGGGAAGCCAGATTCACTTTATAACTGTGTTACTAAATTAATAACTGCAGTGATTCACTTAACAACTGTGGCAAGAAAGGTCATACAATTGGGCAAAAATCATTTAACAAATATTTTGCTTAGCAAGAGAAACGTTGGGCTCAATTGTGATTGTAAGTCGCGGACTACCTATATTAAGAATACCACAATGTTCCATTTTTTTTGAGCAAAACTGAGTTGCAATTATCCTGGCATACATAGGCTTCTTTTTAGAATTCATTTTCAAGCTGTCTGTAGAAACACTTATTATGACCAACAAATCATATTTGGAGTAGTGGTCAAAGTGCTGGCCTGGAAACCAGAGGATGGTGAGCTGTAGTCGTGCTTTAGATATGAAAACCAGCTGGGTGACTTTGGGCCAATCACCAGGAGACAGGGAGTTCTAGTCCCTCCTTAAGGCATGAAAGCTAGCTGGGTGACTTGTGGCCAGTCACTTTTCCTCAGCCTAATCCATCTCACAGTTGTTGTGGGGAAAATAGGAGGAAAGGTTTATATATGTTTGCCACCTTATTTATAAAAACGTGTATAAATATTTAATTATTTATTTGAGTTAATCATAAAAATAATAAAGTCGGGATAAAAAATTTAAAAAGACATGCAGGTGCAATAAGCAGTATATTGATAAACGAAGAAAAATGAAATAAATAAATAAATAAAAATCTAAAAAATAAACACATACCCACATACATACCATCAAAGATTTCAAAGGCTGGTGTCATTTACAGAAAATACATAAAGTAATTAAAAAGGGCCACAAACTTGGATGGCCAGTTTATATTTGCATTGAAGAGTTGGGGTTTTTTAATGCACTTTGCTGCCACCTAGTGACCAGGTGGATATTTGCAGTCCAAAGCTTGTAGACCCAACTTGGGAGGACTTACCAGTGGACGGGGGATAGGCTTCTGAGGTTTCTTGGATCCTAATTTTTTCATGGCATTATAGTACTTTTTCTGTTCCTCAGTCATGAAGATGTCTTGTCCACCTAAGTATAGGGAGATACAATTAATGTTATTTTGATTTGGAAAATAAACAAGGGGATAAAACACCCATAGATATTCGGATATGTTACTTTTTATCATCATTCATGTATTCCCAGTAACATTACTCTTTAATAAGGATTAAATTATGTGGTGTGCTGATTAAGGAGCAGAAGAACCCTAAATTCTGGTCCCTCGAGGCAATAGAAGCTGAAGAACAGTCTCAGGGCAAACAGGCAGCCATGAAAATAGCTTATTATTTTTTCTTTTTATGACCCGGTAATCCCTTTTATTGGGATGGAGTTAGGGCAATGGAATGGAACTGAGCATTTACTGGACGGATGCCTTTCCTGACACCTATGCAGAGTACGCAGCAGATATTTCTGCTTTGCGCTCTAAGAGAGAAATATCTGCTGCTGTGTAGGATTGAACTCTTAACTTCCCGAGTGGGAGGTGAGCATCTTCATTTCTAGGCCATTGCACCGCTCATATAATTAATACATTGATTAATAAAATAAACTCCCTGGGAGACTTTGAGACAGTCCCACTGTCAATCCTACTTATTTTGAAAAGTTGTTGTGTGGGCAATAGTAGAAGGGATGGGAGTTCATCAATGAAAAAAAAATCTAACAAATAAGTAAATTTGATTGCAAACAAAAGATTGTGGATTTTTCCTGGGGCATTTTTAATTTAATTTTGATGGGAGACAAAAGGAAGTGGTCTTTTTTCAAGTGTGATTCTCAACTTGCAATCTTTCATTTAGTGATCATTTGAAGTTACAATGGTACTGAAAAAAGTGACTTACAAACCATTTTTCACACTTAGCATTGCCAGCATCCCTGTGGTCACGTGAATAAAATCCATCTGCTTGGCAACTGGCATGTATTCATGATGGTAGCAGTGCCCTGGAGTCACGTGATCAACATTTGTGACCTTCTGACAAGCAAAGTTAATGGGGAAGCCAGATTCACTTAACCACCGTGCTGTTATCTTAACAACTGCAGTGGTTCACTTAACAACGGCAGCAAGAAAGGTCGTAAAATTCAATTAACAAATTGAATTAACAAATGTCTCACTTAGCAACATAAATGTTGGTCCCAATTGTTGAGGATTACCTGTACTTCAATGTTATCCCATCCACCTGCAAAGCATGTGCAGGGATGTCAGTCAGAAGTCAAAAAAGACAAGATAGTGATTGCATAATCAAAACCCCACTCTTCTATTTGATTGTGCAATTGTGGCTGCTACATTGCCTTTTGGGGCATACACTTTTCCTGAGTATGGTGTTCTCTTGCTGATTGTGCAGTCATATCTCAATACTTGACAGCTTTAAAACTCATCAAATTTGGTACTTAAGGCATTTTGACATGAAAATTTTGTCCCAATACTCGTCATTTATTTGGTGAACTAGCTTGTTGGTGTCAGCTGCCTCATGACTCACTACCTTTCCGGCTGAAATAAAGGGTGATATATTAGTCACGTGGCTTTTTTCGTGCTTGCCATGCCTTCTGGAACCAATTAACTGTGAGTACCGAAGTATCATTGTAACTGGTTTTACTTTCATTAACTTCGTTACCCCTTTCTGATGCAAACACTCGGCAAAATCAGTACAACATAGTAGTGCATGGTTTGAAAAAGAGAAAATGACAGTTAGAATCTTACACAGCTGTTGAATAAGATTCAAAGAGAACTACTTATCTTCTTTTTTTGTTGATTGAAATTGTCAATGATGACACCAATGAAGAGATTCAAGGTGAAGAAAGAACCGAAGATGATGAAGATCACGAAGTAGAGGTACATGTACAAGTTATATTCCCACACAGGCTGCTCTTCTCTCTGCGAAGGAAAATGGGAAATAAGAGAAGAACAGAATAAAGATCTATCAGGATCTCAAACGTCATCATTACTGCTTCTAAATGGAGCCATCTTTCCTTTAACCCAGTTGGGCTTGGATGATAAATATCATCTTTCCAAACCAGTAGCTGGGTTAACTAATAAAATTCAGCTCAACTGGGAAGCCCCTCGATGTGAGATTGTAGTGGATAGTTATGAAAAAAAAGAGAATGAACTTTTGGGCACACCTTCAGGAAGGAGTCAGACAAGAAGAAATAGTGAGCATAATCCTAAGGTTTACCTCATAGAGATAATTCTCAACATATGACTGCAATGGAGACTGCCCATTACAGTTGCAAGTGGTGTGGCCATTATGCAAACACGCTGGTTGTTAAGTGGAGCACTGAGTGTGTCAGGGATGGGGGAGGCTCTGGGAGGCTTAGTGCAAACCCCAGCATGCTTGGCTGTGTGCAAAATTCCAAAATGGCCAACATTTTCAAGATTCCCACAATTCCTTGCGGTCACACTATAAAAGCAGCCACATAGTGCCACATAGCCAAGGATGAACCACTCTTGTTTTGCTTCCCAACTGCACAGTGCTGCAGAAAACTCTGGAAGATCTGCCCTCCTTCCCCAACATGACATCTTCAAATGGTAAGTGTAGGGGAAGGAGAGGCAGAATCTAAAGGCGGAGTCAAGAGAGGAATCAGCCTGGAGTCCTTACGTTGCCACCAGCGGTCCAAGTCCATCTCTCCTTGAATTCCGTTCATCCTTATCTAATGCCAATTCAGCCTTGATGGTTAGTTAACTACATTTTTGTGGTTGTAAATATGAAGATCAGTTTTTTCAGTGCTGTTGTAACTTTGAATGATTGCTAAACAAATGGTTGTATATTGAGGACTACCTGTAACTTGATTCTCAGATTATTTTTTTTTTGTTTAAAAAAAGAGAAGTAAAAATGGCATTTAAAAAAAATGTTTTAATTATTCCTTGCTGGCAAAAATTGCTAGTAGTGACAGACTGAAGTTAGTCTGCTGTTGGTTGGAAGTTGGCGCTTACTAGCGGAAAACAAGCCAGCTGGTCTGACAGGCCTGTTTTTTTTGCTGGCATGCAATATGCTTTCATGGTATCTGAGCTTGCCCAGTGTCACTATAAACACCGTGCCCTGCAGCTGTGTCATGAAACAGCTGTGTAAAGGAAGAGAATGCACAAGTCACTGTAAGACAAGGCCTGCCATTTGTCCCTACTTTTCTATGGACAATCCTGCTGTTATGTATACCTGGTAATGTCAAGACAGCTAATTCCTGACAAGTAGGGAAAAAAATTCACCATAAGTTGCACTTGTTGTTAATGAGCAGGATGTACAGAACAAAACAAAACAGAGCCTTGGTGGCACAGCAGACTAAAGTGCTGTTAAGTAGCACCAGCTGCCTGCAATTACTGCAAATTCAAATCTCACCAGGCTCAAGGTTGACTCAGCCTTCCATCCTTCTGAGGTAGGTAAAATGAGGACCCGGACTGTGGGGGCAATAAGTTGACTTTGTATAAAAAGAACACCGCTTAGAGGAGGGGGGCGAAAGCCCTACTAAGCAGGTATATACAATAGTATGAAGGCTATTGCTTAACGCATTGTAAGCCACCCTGAGTCTCCGGAGAAGGGTGGCATACCAACCAACCAACCAATCAATCAATCAATCAATCAATAAATAAATAAAACCAGCAGGGGAGTATTAGGCAAAAGGACCTCACCTCTCGTGAATCTACCGCTGCATACATAATCGACATCCAACCTTTAAAAGTTGCCTAGAAAAAAAGAGAGAGAGAGAGAGAGAGAAGAGCAATGCATTTGATTTAGGCAGTGATAATCAGCCGTGACTTTCTTACTTTGTGCTTTATCTGCAGTTTGGTGGCGGTGAGGAAATTTCTCAGTGCGATTAATAAAATAGTAACATGGTCCCCTGAATTCTGGCTAGCACGAGAGCCTAGAGATAGATTCCACGTTGGCTGTGTGAACTTTCTAATGATTTAAAACATGACATTGCCTGGGGGAGGTGGGGAGGTGGAGGAGGAAAAGAAGAAGAGAGATAGAACAAAAAAAAGGAGGGAGGTAGAGGGGGGGAAGGAGAAGGAGAGAGATATAAGGAAATTGGAGGAGAAGGAGGGGGGAGGAAGAGAAGAGAGAGGAGGAGGAGGAGAAAGAAGAAGATGGAGGAGCAGGAGCAGGATGAGGAGAAGGGAAAGGGAAAGGGAAAGGGAAAGGGAAAGGGAAAGGGGAAGAAGAAGAAGAAGAAGAAGAAGAAGAAGAAGAAGAAGAAGAAGAAGAAGAAGAAGAAGAAGAAGAAGAAGAAGAAGAAGAAGAAGAAGAAGAAGAAGAGGAGGAGGAGGAGGAGGAGGAGGAGGAGGAGGAGGAGGAGGAGGAGGAGGAGGAGGAGGATGGAGGTTGTCACCATCATCATCATCATCATCATCATCATCATCATCATCATCATCATCTGGGACCAAATGGAACCAATTCCTTTTCCTTCCCTCCCTCAATAGCTCCTACCCATCTTCCTCTAAATTGATCCCTTTCCTTTCTGGGAAGACAGGAAATGATCCAGGTGGATCAACTCTTGACCACATACCTTTAGGGTCCCTTATGAGACTCACAATATTCAGCTTCATTAAAGTAGGTTTAAAACACCAGAAGCTACTGAGAAAATTGGCTTTTTTTATTAACGATTCTCTCCTGAAATGCAGGCATGCTGCAGTGTAACACTAAGGATAAATAAATAAAAGAACCATATCTACTATGGTAACCAGCAGTACTATAATTAAAAATATTGCCTTTGCCATCATGAAATAATTGTAATTGTATATTTACTTCTGAGTCTTTGAAAAGGTTTCAGCCTTCTACCATTGATAAAAATTTAACCTCTTCTCTTCCTTACATGCCACTTTAAGGGTGAAACTGTGTATTCTCAATATATCAAGCCAAGACAGATAAATAAATAAGAATGAAGACAAATCTATAGCCACTGATTTGTTACAAACAAGGACAAATCACTGCATTCAATACATTGCTATCAAAAATGCAACTTTCACATGTATTCCAATACTTTTGAGCCTGAGCAAAATAGGATAAATAAGAGAATAATCGTGTAGATTCTCTAGTGGTAGTTGTTATGAATGAAAAGAAAGAAGGTCCTAATACTCAAACATTGAATTAATTGTTAAAGCACTGAATAAAAGCCAATTGAGCATATGTGAAATACTTACCCTAAAGGGGTTGTAGATGACAGATTACCTTCAAAGTCAAAAATTGTTTGAGAGGAATGAAATCATCAGGTCCTTTATCTTTTGGGGAAGTGTTGGTAATAGAAGTGGGGGGGCTTTGTGTGATTGGTAACTGAAACAAAAATAAAACTTTCTCTCCTTGCTTTTATATGTTATGTCCAATATTCTGTCTCCCCTTTCATTTCTGCTCTTGAGCCTAAAAAATGTGCGTTGGAGACCCCCTTCTGATTTTTCCTCACTGTACAGTGTGTTCCTCCCCCCCTTCTCCGTGGAAAATCAGTGGCTCCAGAAAGAGAGAGCACGGAAAACCCTCAAGTATGGAAATAATGGTTGGAATTACATTCCAGTTGATTATTTTACAACTGTTTCATTCATGCTTTAAATCTTCTACCTGATCAGTAACACAATAACAGAGTTGGAAGGGAACTTCTTGTCCAACTTTTGCTCGAGTAGTAGATTCTTTAAGTTTCTGGACAAGTGGCTGCCAGTCTCTTCTTGAAAGCTTGAAATGTTCCAGTGATGGAACAACCACAAGTTTGGAAGGAAGGAAGGAAGGAAGGAAGGAAGGAGAGAAAGGGAGGGGAGGGAAGCAGAGGGGAGAGGGAAGGTAAAGGAGCAGAGAAAGGAGGAAAGGAAGGAGAGGGAGGTTGGGAGGGAGGCAAGCAGGCATGGAGGGAGGAAGGAAGGAAAGAAAGAAGAAGGAGGAAGGGAGCAGGGAAGTAAGGAAGTAAGGGGAGGGAGAGAGGGAGAGAGGGAGGGAGGGAGGGAGGAAGCTGAGAGGAAGGAAGCAGGGAGAGAAGGAGGGAGGGTGGGTGGGTGGGAGGAGGAAGGAAGGAAGGAAGGAAGGAAGGAAGGAGAGGAGAGAAAGGGAGGGGAGGGAAGCAGAGGGGAGAGGGAAGGTAAAGGAGCAGAGAAAGGAAGAAAGGAAGGAGAGGGAGGTTGGGAGGGAGGCAAGCAGGCATGGAGGGAGGAAGGAAGGAAAGAAAGAAGAAGGAGGAAGGGAGCAGGGAAGTAAGGAAGTAAGGGGAGGGAGAGAGGGAGAGAGGGAGGGAGGGAGGGAGGAAGCTGAGAGGAAGGAAGCAGGGAGAGAAGGAGGGAGGGTGGGAGGAGGAAGGAAGGAAGGAAGGAAGGAAGGAAGGAAGGAGAGAAAGGGAGGGGAGGGAAGCAGAGGGGAGAGGGAAGGTAAAGGAGCAGAGAAAGGAGGAAAGGAAGGAGAGGGAGGTTGGGAGGGAGGCAAGCAGGCATGGAGGGAGGAAGGAAGGAAAGAAAGAAGAAGGAGGAAGGGAGCAGGGAAGTAAGGAAGTAAGGGGAGGGAGAGAGGGAGGGAGGGAGGGAGGAAGCTGAGAGGAAGGAAGCAGGGAGAGAAGGAGGGAGGGTGGGAGGAGGAAGGAAGGAAGGAAGGAAGGAAGGAAGGAAGGAGAGAAAGGGAGGGGAGGGAAGCAGAGGGGAGAGGGAAGGTAAAGGAGCAGAGAAAGGAGGAAAGGAAGGACAGGGAGGTTGGGAGGGAGGCAAGCAGGCATGGAGGGAGGAAGGAAGGAAAGAAAGAAGAAGGAGGGAGGGAGTGGGAAGTAAGGAAGTAAGGGGAGGGAGAGAGGGAGAGAGGAAGGAAGGAAGCTGAGAGGAAGGAAGCAGGGAGAGAAGGAGGGAGGATGGGTGGCAGGGGTGGGTTCTAATTTTTTTTACTACCGGTTCTGTGGGCGTGGCTTATTTTGTGGGTGTGGCTTGGAGGTCATGTGACTAGGTGGGCGTGGCTAGCTGGTCAGAGTCATTTCTGGAAGGTCCTCGCACTTACGATCCGACTCATTTGTTTGCTTTTAACACTGATCAGCTGTAGGACGGACCTTTGAACCCCCGCGGCAAGAGTTTAAACAGTTTTTTTCCCTCTAGTCATCAGCTGGGACTCAGGAGGCAGCAATAGATTGGGGGTGGGACCAAATAAAAGGTAAGAATAATGTGGGGGGGGGTGGGGGATGGTGGAGGGCGGGGGGGGGGGAGAACCGGTTCGGTGACGTCATATTGTCACCACTACTGGCTCGGCCGAACCGGACAGAACCGGGAGGAACCCACCACTGGTGGGTGGGTGGGAGGAAGAAAAGGAGGAAAGAAGGAAGGAAGGAGAGGGGGGAGGGAAGAAGGAAGGACATTATTATGGAATTATTGATATAGCCTAGGGAAGATGAGGAAATCCAAGAAAAAAAAAACCCAAGCAACTGGAGCTTAAAAGACCAGATAATATTACAGGTTGTTTCTCTGAAACAAATGATGATCTAATCCTACATATTGATCCTTCTGCAGGTGATTTAATAATTTCTTCCTCTGCCTCCTGATGTTTCTGTAAACCCCCTGGATAGAAATTTGAGCTTCTTACTACATCATTTCACTTAAAAGCCATTCCTTCTGCGCTGGAAGTTTACGGCAGGGGGGAAAAAAGGGTTCTGTAGCACACAGCCTTCAAACAAACGCCTCATCCTTCCTTGCACTGCTTTCCTATCGGTGAACACTGTCTTGCATATCTCTGCATGGCATTTTCATCCTGGGGGTGTTATTTGAGCTGAACTCCAGATGGAGGAGAAATGTGGCATTTATCATTTCAAAAAAAAGTCATTGTGGTTCATGAATTGATCGGATAGTGCCAAGATACCGATGGAAGGCAGAACTGCTGAACGAAAGGCTTCCCCATCCAAGGGAAGGCAAAATAATTGAAAGCTCCTTTGGAGTTCTGGAATCCTTCACTAGACACTCTTGCAGAGAAGTGACAATAGCATAAAAAATGAAGCCAGGGAGGAAAAAAAATGTATCAGGGAATTAGGAGCCACTTAAGAGTCCTGATCTGGAGGTGACAAAAAGTGTGGTGTGCAGTGCAATATTGTCATTCCTGGAAAACATCTTGGTAAATACTATCTCCTGTTACAGGGGTCTCCAAACTTGGCCACTTTAATACTTGTGGACTTCAAATCCCAGAATTCCTCATGCTAGCTAGGGAATTCTGGGAGTTGAAGTCCACAAGTCTTAAAGTGGCCAAGTTTGAAGACTCTTGGCCTATTGAAACCAGTGCTGTTACTGATATGAGAATGGAATTCTACTAAAGGCAGAACAAGAAGCAACAGGTGGAAATTAATCAAGTAGAGAACCAACCCACAAATAAGGAGAAACTTCCTGACAGTGAGAACAATTAATTGTGGAAAGGCTTCACTCCTGGAATTGTGGGTGTTCCATCACTGGAGGTTTTCAAGAAGAGACTAGACAGCCACTTGTCTGAAATGGCATAGGGTCTCCTATTTGAGCAGTGGGTTGGACCCCCCAAGGTCCCTTCAAACTCTGTTATTCCATTAATTAAGACCGAATTTATTTCAGATATAGGAGTAGGGGAAGATTTCATTTTCATTTCATTTTTTTCAGGAAGAGGAAGTCATCCAGGAAACATCCTGGAGCTTAAAACCAGTAGACCAGGGGTGTCAAACTCACGTCATCACAGCGGTGTCACATGATGTATCATGACTTTTCTCCCCTTCGCTAAAGCGGGCGGGGACGTGGCCAGTGTGTGACACATCTGGCCCACAAGCCAGGAGTTTTTTTCTTGTTTTTTTTTTAATTTGATTTATATGCCGCCCTTCTCCGGAGACTCAGGGCAGCTTACAATGCGTTAAGCAATAGCCTTCATCCTTTTGTATATTTTTATACAAAGTCAGCTTATTGCCTCCACAAACTGGGTCCTCATTTCACCTACCTTAGAAAGGATGGAAGGCTGAGTCAACCTTGAGCCTTGGAGAGATTCGAACCAGCAGTAAATTGCAGGCAGCTGTGTTAATAACAGGGTGCACCAAACCACTGTACTATCAAGGCTCTTTGACAGCCCTGCTGTAGACTGTTGCCAAATGCCAATGAAAGCAAAAAGTGAATGCAACTGATAAAACAGCAGGGCCATGATATCAAATCATACTTAGTAGTCAAACAATTATGCCTTGTTGGAAGTGCCAACAATTAGAAGCAAGCTAGGCTTAGTTTTGGTACTTTTTCTTTTCCAGTCTATTAAAAGCCCCTCTTTATCTCTGTCATTTACCCAAGCAAACCTGTGAGATATCCAGCTACTTGTAGCTAGCCAAGTTGCAATGCTCAGTTCTTGGGAACCCTATCTGAAAAGCAACACTGTAGGAAAATGAAATTGAACCATAACTCAACCGTGAGAAGATTAAACTGGGAGATGAGAAGCAGGAAGAGGGAACTTGTTATTAGAGGCAATGTTGATTTTCTTTTTTTCCAAATGAAGACTTCATGAGTCTGGCCCCCGCTTTCCCCTGCCCTTGTGCTAATATATTGCTTTCTTCAGTGAAATCAGTTTATGGCAAATGTTCACATTTCAGAATCCATTCCTGACAATTTCAGAAACCAGTTTGGTGCAGCAGCTAAAACGATGGATTAGGAACTAGATAAACTTTAGTTCTAGTCAACTACTTACGTGTGAAAACTACTTGAGTGAATCTGGCCTAGTCACTCTCTTTCAGCCCCCACCCCCCATGGTTGATGTAGGAGAAATAGGAGATGGAAGCATTAGGTATGTAGGCTGCCTTGAGTTAACTAAATGTAAAAGTGGGATAAAAACATGATAAAAAATAAAGGAGAAACTCCACAGATGGGCTGGGAAAACCTTGCTTGAAGTTGTTATCAGCAGGAATAAACTGTTTTGAACCATATGAATCAAAGGTCCCCTCAGTATAAAGCATTTTCCTTTGATCACAGTAACTGATCGCAAGAGTCCTAATGGATCACCACTTCAATAGGAGCCAGCAGTGGGCTGCAGCTGACAAAAAAGCCAATGCAGTCCTAGGCTGCGTCAGCAGAGGGATAGTATCAAGATCACGTGAAGTACTAATACCGCTATATACTGCTTTAGTAAGACCACGATTAAAATACTGCATCCAATTTTGGTCACTGTGATATGAAAAAGATATTGAGACTCTAGAAAAAGTGCAAAGAAGCAACAAAGATGATTAAAGGAGCTGGTTTAATGGAAAGAAGGACATGATAGCAGTCTTCCAATATTTGAGGGGCTGCCACAAAGAAGAGAGGAGTCAACCTCTTTCCAAAGGACGTGAAGGCAGAAGAAGCAGCAATGGATGGAAACTAAGCAAGGAGAGAACCAATCTAGAACTAAGGAGAAATTTCCTGATTAGAACAATTAATCAGTGGAACAGCTCGCCTCCCGAAGTTGTAAATGTTCCAACGCTAGAAGTTTTTAAGAAGAGACTGGATAACCATTTGTCTGAACTAGTATAGGATTTCCTGCCTGAACAGGGGGTTGGACTAGAAGACCTCCAAGGTCCCTTCCAATTCGGTTGTTCTGTTATAAATAGTTACAGGAACTGGGAATGTCTAGTCTAATGAAAAGAAGGACTAGGGGTAACATTTAAGCAGTCTTTACAGAGAAGGGGGTCAGCCTGTTCTCCAAAGCACCTGAAGGATAGACAAGAAGCAAGAGATGGAAATTTATCAAGGAGAGAACCATCCTAGAAATAAGAATCCCTGTTTTATGAAACATATGGAAATGAATTGATGTCTTTCAAAGCAGCCATGATTATTGGTGTCTCTAACCTCATGGCTTATTATCCAGGATCTAATGACCTGGACCTCATTCCCCCACGAACTAATAAAGGCCATGTGCTGAATGGTCTTTTCTCATCTGACTGCAATGGAGGATAAAAGTTTGATAGGTATGGGGGTCCCTTCCCACCCTCCTTGTCCCCAACAATGAGTTATGATTGGTATATATCTGAGGGAGAGGTTAAGAAATAGAAGTATAAAAATAAATATAGATAGTTAATCTTACTCCAATATTTGGAATTGCATTTATTTGGAATTGCCTTTAGATTATTAATTAATTAATTCTATGAATTATTAATTTCAATTATTATTGGAATAATAATTGGAGTCTCCTGCTTGAGCAGGAGGTTGGATTAGAAGGCCTCCAAGGTCCCTCTTCTAGCTCTATCTGATTGAATGAATGAATGAATGAATGAATGAATGAATGCTGATAAGAAAGTTCACAGCATGTCATTCTGACTCATGGAAGACAATCATCTTAAGAACAAAACCTTGAGATTAAAGAGAGATCCAACCTAAAGGTAAGGAGAAATTTTCTGACAGTGAGATCAATTAATCAATGGAACAATTTGCCTCCTGGAGTTGTGGGTGCTCCATCACTGGAGGTTTTTAAAAACAGACAGGACAGGCATTTAACTGGGATGATTTAAGATCTCCTGCCTTGAATAGTAGGTTGGACTAGAAGACCTTTGAAGTCCCTCCCAGCCCTATGATTCTATGCTCTATGTTCTAAGCTTGAAATCTGCATCTGCAGACACCAGAAAGGGCTCCCATGATTGTAACAAAACAGAGGCAAAAGGGTGGGATGCTCAAGCTGTGATGCACAGAACTGGAATTTTAATTGTGTTCCTTATTTGCACCTATGAAATGTTGGATGATACAGTACAGAGCTAATTCATGAACCGTGCTTGTGTTCTAGCACCCATCACTGAAGATTAGTGTTTTATTTTGGGAAGGGAATGTAGCTCATTGACAAATTACATGCAAGCAGATTTAATCTCTGATTCAAAGGGATCTCAAGGCAATGGAAAACTGGTCTGTAAGCAGCCAAAGATCAAAGCTGACAATGCTAGGCTAAATATCCGTCAAAATGTAATCTGAGTCAGCTTCATGTGTCCACAGGAAATTCTGTTCATTGCCTATCCTCTGGCTTCTAAGAATGCAGAATCAACACCTATTCTACTCAAGTGTGCATCACTGGAAGATAAAAAGAAAAACAATGTTTTTCAAGGAAGTAGGATTTTTGAACTGATTACAAAAGCCTTTCCTAAGTCATCTTTCTTCATGGATGTCTACTTAGATGATGTTTCGTTGTTGAAGAAACATGATGGAACAATTACCAAGGCTGGCTTGTTGATCTCCCCAAGATCTTTCCAATAATGGCTCAATTCAACGACACATTCAAACCATTGTCAGCCAACGATGATATCTGTGTTCTAATTTCACACAATAAAAAAAAAAAAATTAAGATCTGTCACAGAGGGGTTTGACCTATTCTCCAAGGGCAGAACAAGAAGTAATAGATGGAAACTTATCAAAGAAGAAATGTAAAATTTGTTACTACTGGTTCTGTGAGCGTGGCTTGGTGGTGGGGTAATGTGACTGAGTGGGCGTGGCCAACTTTTTTTTGGTTAACTTTTAAAACCATTTTTTTCTACAACCTCTTCAGCCGAAGAAGTTGTAGAAAAAATACTTTTAAAAGCCTCTGACGATCCCAGCTGAGCCGTGGGATCATCAGAGGCTTTTTTTTTACTTTTAAAAGCATTTTTTCACCGAAGAGGTTGTAGAAAAAATGCTTTTAAAAATTAAAAAAAAAAGCCTCTGATGATCGCACGGCTCAGCTGGGCATGGGGGGGGGGGGGCGGAATTTTTGCTACTAGTTCTCCCAACCATCCGCCTCCATCGCTACCGCATCGGGTGGGAGCATTTCACCTCTGAAACCAACCTAGAACTAAGGAGAAATTCCTTGACAATGGGAACAATTAATCAGTGGAACAGTCTGTGTTGTGGGTGCTTCATCACTGAAGGTTTCCAAGAAGAGATTGGACAACCATTTGTCTGGAATAGTGTAAGTTCTCCTGCTCAGTCAGGGGGTTGGATTGGAAGACCTCTAAAGTCCCTTCCAGCTCTGCTATTCTGTAATTCATAATATCCTAAGGTGGAACAAATATATAGTACTAGAACAAATGTGTAGTAGGGTTTAATGTGATTGCCTGATTCTCATGACATATAATGTGATTTAGCCACTGAAATTTATAAACCAGGTTGAAAATAGCCTGGAATTTCATGCCATCAAGAACATAATACAAAGGCATGGTAAGATCTGGTTTTTCCAGCATTATCCCTGTTCTTCCTCAGATCATGAATAGGCTAATTCAAGACATTTGGTCTGGTAAGGATAAAAAGACACATGTACGGTAATATTTTCTAGCAAATCAGGATTTCAGCCCAATATTTTGATTTAGTTCTCATGGGAATATTGTCTGCTGATTCAGCACAAGCCCACTGAAGTAAGGGCATTGCATTTCGCCTTCTGTTTTTTTTGTTTTAGAATTCTACTTGCTATTTTAAGGCCCCTGTCTCAATATTACTAATTGCAAGCAGAAAAAACAACCAAACTGATAAAAACATTTGGCTCTCAAATTGTGCATTGTCGAGAAATATTTGGTGTATCATGACATAGATCTATGCCATGCCCTATTAAATGAACTAGAAAGTTGGGTTCTGCAAAAACAGCATAAAATGGCCTCTCTTTCCTTTCCTATCCCTATAAAAGAGAGATATTTGCTCGTTTAACATTCAACAAAGAAATGCGTAACCGGACTATTTATTCATTTGGGAGCCTTAAGCATAGAAGAATTTAAGCACAACTTTTTCATTACAAAGGAAGGGAAACATGGACTTTCCAATTTAATTATTCCATAGCAACAAAGGAACTGCAGATACAATCCTTGCTGAACCTCATTTGCAATCTGGTAAATAGGCAAGACAGCCTGAAATAAACAGGGAATCCCACAAATGTGAGACAACTAGACATACATTCAGATTAACATAAATGTCTGCTCTTCGACAGTTCCTTTTCGTCTTCAACTCTAAGGAACATAAAAGTTATCCAACAGAAAATGGAATCAGATTATCCCATCACAAACAGACTTTGAGTTTGAAGGTGAAGTACTGCCATCTTTATCTATTTTCACAACTAGCAATAGCAGCTGCAATAGCACTTATGTACCGCTTCATAGTGCTTTATAACCCTCTCTAAGCAGTTTACAGAGTCAGCCTATTGTCCTCAACAATCTGGGTCCTCATTTTACTGACCTCGGAAGGATGGAAGGCTGAGTCCAGAACTTTGAGCCCCACCAGAATTGAACAGAGTCAGCCTGCAATATATGTTCTAACAACTGTGCCATCACAGCTTTTCCTACCTGAAGTTATCCATATGTAGGACTGGTGTAGCTCATTTCAACATGTCTGGAAGCACCAGATCTATGTTGAAACATGTAAATTCCTTAAATCACTGAAAAATACAATGTACCATCAAACATATCCCAGAAGTATATCTCGCTTCACAAAAGGCCAGGCAATAAATCTCCTCTTTCTAGAAACCTAATATCACACTCAACGGGTAATTGCAGAAACTTTAAAGATATGCTAAATGAGCAATTTTAATTGCAAATAGGAGAGATGCAGTATGCACACAGAAGATCCATCCATCACAGAGCACAGGAATCAAGGTTTATTTGTGCACATGTCAGATTAAAATACAGATGAAGGAACTCTGGATCAGAGACAGAATCTTAAAAGAGCCATTTCTTCCATTGTAGCAGAATACTGTGCTAGGAATGTCGCTTCATAATCTGAAAACCACCTATAGATCCCCTTTTCCATTGGTCTTCTTTCTCCCTGAAACAAATTTTTATCTACATTTAATTAATCTGACATTTCATAGTGAACCAAGTGGACATTTCCTTGGTCGAGAGACATTTCTTAATGACAATCTAGATGAATTTTAAACTCACCACTTGAAGGAGAGCCAAATAACCAGCACCAACATTGTCAAAGTTGACTTTCACTACGGTCCAGTACAACTCTCCAGTGTCGTTCATGGTTTGACAATCACTCTTGTTGTTGACAATTGTGTGGTTCAAAGGCTCATCGCCTTCTGTCTTGTTAATGCATTTCCCAAATTTGCCGGCAAACAAGTTGACTCCCATGATGCTGAAGATGAGCCAAAAAATGAGGCAGACAAGCAGAACATTCATGATTGAAGGGATGGCCCCTACCAAGGCATTCACTACCACCTTTGACGGAGGAGAAGAGAACATTCAGTTAATTGCAATGGATCTGCTGCGTAACCCCACCTAGAACCTGGTTGCTCTAGACATCTCCTACTCAAATTATACACCCCAAAAAAGAGACAGTTTAAAAATAAACTTATCTAGCAAACGTAAGTATGGAAGTTCCTTCTGTTTACTGTCTTTTTTTTTTTTAAAGAAAAGACTAAAAAAGACTTGTCCAATGGATTTTCCACAAGTTCATTCAACTCAGGGAATTAACTAACTTATCCATCCAAGATGTTGTGTTGGTCTAATAAAAATTTATTGATACTGTACAGGTAGTGCTCAACTTACAACGGTTCATTTAGTGACCATTCAATGTTACAATGTTACAATGTTACTGATCATTTTTCACTTACAACAGTTGCAGCATCCCAATGATCATGTGATCAAAATTCAGGCAACTGACATATATTTATGATGGTTGCAGTATCTCAGGGGCAAGTGATCCCCCTTTGCAACCTTCTGACCAATGGAGAAACCAGATTAAATTTAACAACCATGTTAACTAACTGCAGCAATTCACTTAACAAATGTGGCAAGAAAAGTTGTTAAATGGGGCAAAACTCACTTAACAACTGTCTGGCTTTGCAAAATAAAATTTGGGCTCAATTGTAGTTGTAAGTTGAGGACTACCTGTATCTAGTTTATTTAGCACTGCTTTTGATATCTGAGCTCTTCTCACCAAGATACGATTCCCTTCCATTGGCAGCTATATGAAAAAAAGTGCCAGACTCAACTTCCCAGATGCTGAAGCACAATGTGGAAATGCCTCTTTTGTTGCATTGACATGGAGCCATTAAAGCAATATTCAGTTTTTGGAACCAAAGTTGGTTTTATAATGTGGTGTATTGCTCCCTAATTTATCTTAGCCATCAAAAGCATGTAGAAGAGCAATATTTTATGTATCATTATTGTCATAAAATGCTTTTGCCAGCTGAGAGCCCACTGTATAGGACTTACTACATGTTTAATATTTATAGGAACCTATCTTCTGATTAATATTTAATATAGTATTGTTTATCAAAGCTCTAAGATGCATCGGCATACCTATGGCTCCAGTAGATATGCCTAGAATGAGAAAGGGAGATTTTCTTCCAATTAACAAATATATCCAAGGTATAATCTTTTGAAACTCACATCTAGTTTGTACAAACATGCACACACACTATAGATACGAGCAATTCTAGCATGTCTGAGTATGCATTCACATGGAAAAATGTAATGTACGAACTGCATATTCAAGCTACTGTGGACATGATTATTAGGACGTAGCTGTGAGAATTGCTGCAAATTATATTCATGGTCATCTGTGTAAACATTCTCAGAAAGAGTGCATGGCTCTACATAGTTGAAACTGTTCATTTGTTCAAAACACTTGCATACATCATTTCCATTCATTTCCTATTAGGCCTATCATCACAATACTTTGATTGAAATCAATCCCATACATTTTGATGACATTTAAAATTGAAATACAATTTGGATTCGAGCTCCAGATTTTACTGATTAGACACCTGTAAATCAATGAAATCTTGGAAGATTGAGGACCATTACCATCAAATCAATTCAGATACTGAATGATATAACTCAGGATCTCCATACTTGGCCACTTTAAGACTTGTGGACTTCAACTCCCAGAATTCCCAAGCCAGTCATGCTGGCTAGGGAATTCTGGGAGTTGAAGTCCACAAGTCTTAAAGTGACCAAGTCTGAAGACCCCTTGTCCCACTTATACAGCGGAAGAAGGTGTCCCTCTCTCCACTAGAGAAGAGAACAAAATTTCTGCTCAGTGGCTTGCTCTAACCTGTCCCCATTTTCTGATATGGTCATGATGCATATCAGCATCTACTGTGAACATTTTTGAGACTGTTTCCCCAGTCCTTGATTTATCACTGGGACACATTCTAGTAACAGAAATTAACAGGAATTCCTCCTTGCAAGTTTTCATATAAATTTCATGTCTACAAATTTCTGCTTTCCTGTATCTTTCCAGCAGGATCAATGAGCAATATAAATTATTTCATGATAATACACACAAAGATAATACTGCATAGCTGAGGACAGAATTATGTAAGATCTGGTCAAATGACCAAGAATGCAGATTTGAATGAGGCCAATCCACTTTGGAAAGGTTTAAGACCAAAGAAACATACATCAATCAAGGCAAGATAACACCATTGTGGTAAGAAAAGTCACATTTGCAATATTGTACTGAAGCAATGGAGATGGATATTTTAGCAGGATAAAAATGATCACCTCAGGCATGAAACATTGGATATTGTTGACATGCACTCCAACAGACAATACAATAAATTACAGACACATCACTCAAGTCTTCAATCACCAATCTTGGGTATAAAGAAGGGAGGAGTTATGCACACAAAACATTAAAGATTCTATATACTATTCAGCAAAAGACAATACTGACTAAACAAAAAGTGTAGGGTGGAACTGCAATTGCGTTCAGCTGATCTGTTCAACTGAATTACTTGGAGAAGTTTCTCACAATTGTTACTTTCACTGGTTTAAGACAACCTTGCCAGCTCAGTAATGTTTCTCCTCCTTGTTTTTATCAAACGCAAATATGTCTCTTTGTTGATTTGTGTCTTTGATCTTCGTATCAGCTTTTACTTCACCTTCCTTGGATTTCTGGAATGGAGGGCTAAGCTGTATTGATCTCAGGAAATAACAAGTTGTTTCAAGTATAAATCGAATTATAGGAAATGTTACATCTTATCTAATGAGTCTGTTGTAGACTTTGGGGCAAGCCAATAATATAGTTGATTTATTTCAATTTAGCACGTGCACTTAGATGTCTTTCAATGTATAATTTATTACACTTTAATCACATAATACTGATATTATGAAGTTCTTTTGAAAACTTCATAGATAATATTGTTTGTAAGATTTACACTCTTTTTTTCCCTCCAGGAATCAAGGTGCTGTATGCAGCATTTTTGCCTTCAATTTTATCTCCTCAAACACACACGGCCTGGATTGAACTGACGGAGTGAAAGTTAACCATTAAGCATCTGAGATTGAAGATGGGCTTGTAGCTGTCCCAGAACAGCGACTTAACTATTACATCACACCAGTTTAGGAAATGAACATTGAGGATTCATTTATTGTTAATTTTTCTACTTGTATTATACAACATTTTTCCATTTGTTCAAATCAGCCTTCACCCACTGACGTGGAATGCATGGATGACCTTAAAGAAATAGAAGATGTAGGCAATCTTCAACTTACAACAACAGCTGAGCCCCAAATATATGTGGCTGAACGAAACATTTGTTAATTGAGTTTTGTCCCATTTTACGACCTTTCTTGCCACTTTTGTTAAACAAATCAGTGCATTGTCAAGTTAGTAACACGGTTGTTAAGTGAATCGGGCTTCCCCATTGACGTTCCTTGTCAGAAAGTCACAAAAGGGGATCACATAATACCTCAGGACACTGAAGTTGTCATAAATATGAACCAGCATCTGAATTTTGATCACGTGACCTTGGGGGTGCTGCAACAATCCTAAGTGTGAAAATGGTCATAAGTCACTTTTTTCAGTGCCGTTGTAACTTCAAACGGTCACTAAATGAATGGTTGCAAGCCAAGGACTACCTGTATGCCTAAGGAAACAATTAGAGGAGGGGGCAGGAGCCCCCAATCCCCTAACAGCCAGGGAAAGAAACTAAGAAAAGGCTTATCCTAATGGAACAAGAAATTAAAATTGGAGGATGGTAAGTTTGTTCCTTCAGACTTACAAGATTCTGTTAATGTAGCTTTTACAATAAAGGAGATTTAGCTCACTTAGATGTTTCCTGTCTGGTTTACCTGTGTGGGCTGACACCCACCTGATAGCCAAGTAAGTAAGATGGTTCAAAGCATCAACATCCTTCATTTTAAAGCTTGTAAATTACTCATTCTGTCTCAGAATGGGAAGTTATCTGTTTAATAATGGTTTGAGGAAACCAGGAGGAATTGTGTGGGATGAAGTTTTTACCCAGAAACAGGAATTATATAGTCAATAACTACAGGTAGTCCTTGACCTACAACCATTAACCACTATCTTGTTAAAGTCCCTTGCGTTATTCGTAACAATGGCTGCATCTTCATCAGCAATCAGCAACCTTGTCTCATCATGAGAAAATAGTGATATTAATGATAGCCTGGAGAGACTGGTTACAAGAATGGTTCAGCAGAGAAAGATTTGGGGTGTGTGAGTGTGTGTGTACACACACACACAATTTTTATACTCCCCTTTTCTTCTGAAAGCTAGCTGACACGAGACAATTTAGTTTATGTGCCTAAAATCCCAGGAAAACTTTCATGAATAGGTCTGGCCTCACTGATTTTGTGAGTGCCAATTTTAATGACCAAATGAATGCACGATTGCCTGACACCCACATAGCACTTCTGTACATTCCTTTCTTTTAACCCCGCCAAGCATTTTACATTTCAATTATTCCATTCATTTCTGCCTGCACTGCCTTAGGAGGGCAGCTGTTTTGTAGCTATATGGTACAAGTAGTCCTCAAGTTCATTTAGTGACCATTCAAAGTTACAACAACACTGAAAAAAGAGACGTATGACCATTTTTCACACTTACAATCATTGCAGCATTCCCATGGTCAAAATTCAGATGCTTGGCAACTGATTCATATTTATGATGGTTGCAGTGTCCCAGGATTTTGTGATCAATGTTTGCGACCTTCTGACTAGCAAAGTCAACGGGGACGGGGAAGCCAGATTCATTTAACAACCGTGTTACTAACTTAACAACTGCACTGATTTACTTAACAACTGTGGCAAGAAAGGTTGTAAAATGGGGCAAAAATCAATAGCAACAGAAATTCTGGGTTTAATTATAACTATAATTCAAGGTCTACCTGTATTTTTTTCCCCACATGGTGGTTATTGTTGTTTGATTTATTGTCATTTCGTTATTTCCATTTTTCATCAGCCCAGACAGCTTTTGTTACTGGGCAGAATTAAAAACAGAATAAAGAAATTTTATTACCCAAAGTAAACTTCTGAAGAGAAACGACACCATATTAGAAAAATGACTGGGAGGCAGTGGTAATCAAGGTAAGGATGATGGCAGAGACACATGTGTTTTGGTCCTTGACAGAGTAAATTTGTCCAGTGACCATCATTATTGCAAATACACTACAAGACTTTTCAGAATTAAAAGAGGTGATTTGCAAATAGGAGCACCATGCAGAGTTAAGGATAAATGCACAAGATACAAACATACACAATCATGCAAATAAAGGTAAAACAATAAATACTCAGGGGCATGCAGTCCGTATCATCCTCATATCCAGAATTTCCCCAATCACTTTCCTGGGAGATCATATAACAAGGCACAAAAACTCGGAGCAAAACATTTGACACTTCTCCAGGTGAATTATTAATAGCATAATGCTCTGCTGATGTTTTTACATCTTGGCCAAATTCCCTTTTAGGACAATGAATCCAAGAACCATCAATAGTTGAAGAGACTATTATTGCGATAGAGTGTGATGGATGAACTACAAAGCTAACACAGCTAATTTCTTCAGTGCCAGGGAAGATTTTCATATGGGTATTTATTTTGACTGTCCATCTGTAGTTTAGTTTGAAAGCAGGTACTTTTAATTGTGCTGTTCTGTAATCTAGTAAGATCCAAAATAAGTATCTGTTTCTTGTGTAGTTTTGCTTTTTTGAATGACAGCCTACCGTGAGAAAGCGCTTCCTCGAGAATTATTATTTTAATTTTATTTTTTTAAAATCTTTTTTGAGGAGTTGAGAGAGTGGGATGAAGGAAATTTCCAGGACTTCTAGAGAAATCATCTAGATTAACTAACGATCTAGATCAATCCAGACTAATTTCTACATTCCTGTTACTGCATTGCAATGCCCTTCTTCTATGGTCTTAGTTCAGGGTCCCTCACACCAAATATTTACTAAAAAATTCAGCCAATACCCATCCAAGGATAAACCCTCTGGTTAGGCCTTCTGTCAGATACAAGTAGTCCTCGATTTGCAACATTTAGCGTTGCAAACTGATCATTTAGTGAACAGTTCATTTAGTTACAATGGCATTGAAAAAAGTGACTTATGACCCTTTTCACACTTTAAACCATTGCAGCATCTCCATGGTCACGTGATTAAAATTTAGACATTTGGCAACCGTCATATTTATGACGGTTGCAGTATCCCGAGGTTATGTAATCACCTTTTATGACCTTCTGACAAACAAGGTCAATGGGGAAGCCAGATTCATTTAACAGCCATGTTACTAACTTAATGATTATGTGATTCACTTAACAACTGTGGCAAAAAAGTCATAAAATGGAGCAAAACTCACTTAACAACTGTCTCGCTTAGCAACAGAAATTTTTGGCTCAATTGTGGTCATAAATCAAGGACTACCTGTATACGAGCAGGTGAGAATATGCTAGAGCCCTGTTTTCGTATATAGTTCAGTGTCTTCTTAAGATGGTTCTTATTTATTTACTTATTTAGTGTATGGCATACCATACATGGACTTGCAATATATATTAACATTTCACCTAGACTAAAAAACACAATGACATATGAATGTTAAAAGGTATCTACATTCATATACTAACATAATAAATAAATAAATAAATAAATAAATAAATGAATGAATGAATGAATGAATGAATGAATGAATGGGATAGGGCTTCCTGCAAGGAAGTTGCAAGGAGTTGGACTAGACCCTTCCAACTCTGTTATTTTATTAACCATTGAAGCGCAGCATCATTTATATGAAAAAAAAAAAACAGATACTGGACCGCAATATATGGCCTAAGCCTGTGATGGCGAACCTCTGGCACGCGTGCCACAAGTGGCACACATAGCCATATTGGTGGGCACGCGAGCTCAGCTCTGGCACGCACCAGCTTGGCCCACCAGAAGTAGGGAAACAGCTGTTTTCTGCCTCTGAGGGCCTTGGGGTGGTGGTGGGGAAGGCCTGTTTTTTTGCTGTCCCCAGCCTCCAGAGCCTTTCTAGAAGTCTGGGGAGGGCCAAAATGGCCTTCCCCACGCCCCGGAGACAAGAAATGGCCCGTTTCCCAACTTCTGGTGGGACTTTTCCAGTATTGCTGGAGTGCCGGAAAACTGCCTCAAAAACAGCCAAAAAACCAGGCCATTTTCCAGGCAGTTTTCAGGCTGTTTTTTGGACTGTTTTCTGGGCCGTTTTTGGTTTCTGGCACTACAGCGGCCGCACATGCCCGTGCATTCCAGTTTGGGCACTTGGTGCCAAAAAGGTTCGCCATCACTGGCCTAAGCTTACATCCGGTGACCTTGCAATCACACTGAGGGGAGGACATTATGTCCCATTCACATAGTGAGTCCCAGCAGATTCCGTGTGATGTGTGAATCCTATTCAGAGTTGTCCATTGTTGGCATGGCAGTTCAACAATGAACTGGCACCTTTTGCATGGTATCAATTATATGCCTTCCTGCGTCTAGGACTTCATCTGCCTTTCACTGGTTCTTAGTATCTGAGCCTGAGAGCCAATTTTAAGATCTAGCGGGCACCTATGATGTCTTATAGAAGGGATGAAAACCTGTATAGTCCTCCAGGCAGCCAAGAATCACAACAAAGCAACATTCGGTGACTTCTAAAACCTTAAACTATCTATTCACTTTGATCAATGCCATTAAAACCAACTGCCTGATCATTCCTCTTACCACCAACTCCAGAACCGGAACAGCAGCTTTCTTAAATATTTTATAGATTCTGGGTCATTTTTTGGGGGGTGTGGGGGTGTGGGGCTTCTTTGGGACTTGACCAGTCAAAATGCCAAGAAAATTAAAACCAGAAGAGGCAAAGAGAGGAAGTGCAGCACACAATAGATATGCACCTACTATCTGGAACAAGCTCCCCCCGGAGATACGGAGGATCCCGGATCTGCGCACTTTCCGCCGTGCTTTGAAGACACTCCTATTCCAGCAGGCCGGCCTGGCCTAATTTTTTCCCCTTCTTCTAAATTTTTAAACTCAAATTTTAATTCGTTTTAAATTATTGGGGGTTTTAAATTGTCTCAGGCAAAAATTATTTAATTGGGTTTTAATTATGTCTTAACTTTTGTATTTATGTGTTTTATTTCGTGCCTGTTCACTGCCCTGAGTCCATTGGGAGTAGGGCGGTATACAAATTTAATAAAATGAAATGAAATGAAATGTTGGGTAGAAGCTCTTCACAACACGACCCATTCTGTCTTTGCCTTAAGCTGCTGCCCCATTCAGTTCTGATGCTTCAATCAATCCACTATCGCAGGCACCATTAACTTCAAAGAAGTTGTGCCGAGTTCATTAATTTCAAAACTAGGCTTTTGGTTTCATAATATGTTCCCTGAGGGTGAGCCATTGGCTATTATCATCCTTCCTGCTTGATGTATTTGTACCTCGGCATTATAGCTACTTAATCTCTCGCTCCTGGGACTTGGTTCCCCTCTTTACCCCACTCCTGGCACATTGTAATATATAATGTAGCCTGGTAATAACACTAAGCTTTAGTGTATCCGAGTCATGGTTAAATGTGGCTAAATTTACTAAGAATATTCAGGACAGGTATTTCTAATTATTCCTCAAATCAAAGCCAATTTGATTTAATTCTGTTTTTAAATTATTTTAAATTTTGTATTGTATGTATTTTAATTTTGGCTGTGCACCGCCCTGAGTCCTTCGGGAGAAAGGCGGTATACAAATTTAAATAATAAATAAATAAATAAATAAATAAATAAATAAATAAATAAATAATACATTCTAACTGAAAAGTCAAAGTCTTTCTATTCCAATTGCACTCAGTTGGGAAACGTGTGTGAGTGGGGCCTTGGTGCTCTCTGAGTTTGGAGAACCCCTGAGCCACAAATATTTTTCTTTATTGGTAAACATATGTGTGGTATAGGCAACTCTAGCGAGCTACAGTGTCTTTGAGCAACATGAGCCTCACGACACAATTGCACAATGGAATGTTGGGATATTTAACGCAACTCTTTTGCGTCGTGAGGCGCATTTCCTGGCTGCCCTTGTCCTCACTTCTGTGGATACTTGTGGCCTGGAAAGAGTTTACTGACTGATTTTGCAGCATTTTTATCCTATCTACTATACTAGGGGTTTACTCAAACTATAGACAGGCCTCGACTTATGACCACAATTGAGCCCAAAACTTGGCTTTCTTAGGAGGACATCTATTAAGCGAGTTTAGTGCCATTTATGAACTTTCTTGCCACAATTGTTAAGTGAATCGTTGCAGCTGTTAAGTTAGGAATACAATAGTTACCGTATTTTTTGGAGTATAAGACGCACATTTTCTCCTCCTAAAAGAGGGTGAAAATTTAGGCGCATCTTATACACCGAATGTAGCCCCACCCACACACTGGCCCTCACCTTTTGGCCTCTGCCTCCCAGCAGTTATGTCCTTGCAGCAACCAGCAAGAAGAAACAGCTCCTTTTAGCTTCAGCACAACCTAATTAGCACAAGTTGATTGGCTCGGCCTCCCGACTCTCAGCTGTTTTGCTCTCAGCTGTTTTGCGCAGGACTCTGCTGCTTGCTGCAAAGAGGTAAATTGCTGCAGCAGATTTTTTTTCTCCTTGTGCTAATCAAGCTATGCTGAAAACAAAAATGAAAGTAAAGCAGGCTGTTTGCTGTTTGCTGCACAGAGGCAAAATTGCTCAGAGGCAGAGGCAGAGGGAGATTTCTTTTTCTTCTTTTCCTCACCAAAAAAGGTAGGTGCGTCTTAGAGTCCAGAGCATCTTATACTCTGAAAAATACGGTAAGTGAACCTGGCTTCCCTACTGACTTTGCTTTCAGCGGGTTGCAAAAGGGGATCACAGTGCAACGGTCATAAATATGAGCCAGTTGCTGAACTTCTGAATTTTGATCGCATGATCATGGGGACGTTGCAACAGTTGTAAGTGTGCAACTGTGCAAAAGTGGCTTTTTTCATTGTTAACTTCGAACAGTCACTACGTGTGGTAAGTCGAGGGCTACTGGTATGGAGCTGCGATGTATGGATATTATCAGTGCATTGATGATACCACATCTTGAACCAGCAAATGAAATCTTATAGTGGCTTCCTGCAGGCATGAAATTAATTAATTAATTAATTTATTTATTTATTTATTTATTTATTTATTTATTTTATTGGTTCGATTTATATGCCGCCCTTCTCCGGAGACTCAGGGCATCTTACAATGCGTTAAGCAATAGCCTTCATACTTTTGTATATACCCGCTTAGCAGGGCTTTTTGGCCCCCCATGCGGTGTTCTATTTTATACAAAGTCAGTTTATTGCCCCCACAAACCGGGTCCTCATTTTACCTACCTCAAAAGGATGGAAGGCTGAGTCAACCTTGAGCCTGGTGAGATTTGAACTTGCAGTAATTGCAGGCAGCTGGTGCTACTTAATAGCACTTTAGTCTGCTGCGCCACCAAGGCTCTTGGAAATGGTAGGAGAGTCAGAGATGGACACTGTGGTACATCTCTGGATGACCTCCCTTCTTCTATTACTATCCACTGACTCAGCATAGTATGGAAGGAGTAGAATCACTACAAGTAGGATTCCCAACTCTTAGGCAGAAGAATACTATCATCAGTGGACCAGGGACCACTAAGAGTCTAGAAGGGCCAGGATAGAAGATAAGGTAAGAAGAAAGTCAAGAAGTTTTTGTTCCTACATTCTAAGTTTAAACTGACATAAACCACATTTCTCACGAATAAAATGTTAAGAACTATGCCTTCAGACTGACTTTAAACTGGAGCTCAGATTGAAAGAATTAATTTAATATTGGGACTTTTATTGTTCCTTTCCTCATCTCCTGCAAATTAAAGACTCTACCTTAACTGTTTAAGGACTCTTTGGTGCCATTTGCGGTTGTCCAAAACCAAGGTCTTGCTCTACAATGGATGCTGAATTTCTTCCCTTCATGATCATCTCAAGAATGACCACGAGCTACAGGAAGGCCAAGATTTTATGAACACAATTGAGCCAAACTTTCTGTTGCTAAGCAGAAATGTAAAAAAATGTATTCTTACATTTCTGTGTGAATATTAATATTTGAGCTTACAAGTTTTTCACCTTCACTAAAAGCTGTACATTTTAATCAGGCTTCCTACTTTTTTGAAAGATGAATTGTATTCTCGCATCCTTTCCTATTCAGACAAGCTCTCGAAGAAGAGACTTTGCTAAAAGCAGTGCTTAGTTCTGAACATGTCAGGCACACAAGCTAACCTTCTCCAATTGGGCACTTCCTAGGTGCACTGAAACTACAGTTCCCAGAATTCGCAATATTTCTTGTTGCCATCTGTGGGGTATTACTAGGTAAGACGGAACTACAAATGAAACCTTAGCAATTCAGGGACCACGGGTAGTCCTTGACTTACAATCATTGGTTTAGTGACCAATCGAAGTTACAACAATACTGAAAAAAGTGACTTATGAATGTTTTTCTCCCTTATGACTGTGGTAGCATCCTCATGGTCATATGATCAAAATTCAGACGCTTGGCAACTGGCATGTATTTATGATGGTTGCAGTGTCCTAGGGTCACGGGATCCCTTTTTGTGACCTTCTGACCAGCAAATTCAATGGGGAAGCCAGATTCACTGAACAATCATATTACTAACTTAGCAACTGAGTGATTCATTTAACAACTGAGGCAAAAAGGTCATAAGATGGGACAAATTCATTTAACTGAGTCACTTAGCAACAGAAATTTTGGGTTTAGTCATAAATTGAAGACTACTTGTAGGATATGTAGAACTTAGTTCAATTACATTTGGAAACTAACACTTGTCTTTTAGAACTATTCTATTTGCAACTGGCCTAAATGGGCTGAAAAATCAAATTTGAATGAATCTTATTTGATATTGACATGATCTCATTTCTGTAAGAGGCTCCACTGTAGTTCAGAGTTCTCAATTCTACAAAATTGTGAGCAGCTGCAAAAAACCTGAAGCGTCTGAAATGCACTTGGCAAATTGGGCATTGATAGATGTTTTCATCTCTATATTGATCTTTGTTCTATTAGTCTGCCTAGTCTAATGAACTGTACTTAAGACATTTGGGAAGAGGATGATTTTCTTGAACAGCTCTCTGCTGACTTGCTCTTAACCCTGTGCAGTTGTAAGGCTGTTTAATGATGCCCTGTATTAATACCTCGCTTATCTCTTTGAGTGACTGAACTGATCTCATGTCCCAAGGAGGCAAGCAGGAAGATTTTGAATTTTCCTGAACTCAGCTGGTCAAATGAGTTGAGGGAAGAAAGAGGGGCAGGGAAAACAGGAAAGGTTCAAGAAGGAAAGATAGAAGAAAAAAGTAGAAATCAGTGATCAGCACAATAGTGGAATTGAGGAATGCAGAGTAAAAAAAATGTCTCTTACATTAGCTGTACATGGACATCAAAGTATTCGACCTGCTTTCTTTTCTTTTTCTTCTTTAACTCTTGAACTGAACAGGGACCAGACAGTCTTTTAAACAGGGCCTATCCTTTGAGAGTTGAACAAATAGGAGGCTATAGGTAGTCCTCGACTTACAACAGCTCATTTAGTGACTGTTCGAAGTTACAACAGCCCTGAAAAAAGTAATTTAGGACCATTTTTCACACCTATGACCATTGCAGCATCCCTATAGTTATGTGATCAAAATTCGCATGTTTTGCAACTGACTCATATTTATGACGGTTGCAGTGTCCTGGGGTCACCTTTTGTGACCTTCCGATAAGCAAAGTCAACGGGGAAGCCATATTCACTTAACCCATGTTACTAACTCAACAGCTGCGGTGATTCACTGAACAACTGTGGCAAGAAAGGTTTCAAAATGAGGCAACCCTCACTTAACAAATGTCTCATTTAGCAACAGAAACTTTGGGCTCAATTGTGGTTGTACGTTGAGGGCTGTCGATATTATCTGGCATGGATGTGTTTTTTGTTCCTTTCTTCCCAGCAAACAATTGCAAAGAGATGGTAGAAGTGAGAATAAGTAACAACCATTTGACTGAAGTTGATCATCGCTTCCATCAACTTTTCCTGACAGTTTTCTTGGCCTGCTATGGAAATACAGTTTGAGATAACCAACTGCAAATTTATCCTTCTATTTTTTGCCTCTCTGGGTTGCATTTACCTGGAAAATCAAGCAGAAGGAATTTTGCATGAATTGATTTCTTATAAAGGAGTTATAAGTGGAATTCTCCATTTTATAAAATTATTTGACTCTGTTGAAAATTGTGTTTAAGCCACTGAAATACCTAGCCACAAATAGTTCATTTCCTCTCAGCTGTTTGATTGGCTTCTTTGGCTAATTTTTTAAGGAAAGAGAAGTGTGCAACTAAAAGAAAGAGCAATAAAACCAAATATAGTATATCAATTAAGGAATTCAACCATGCTTTTAACTACAAATAATACATTTTGCTCCTTTGGTTTTGTGCAAGCAGACTGCACTACTTATTCTTCCATTAGGGAGAAGACTACACGTACCAATATGGCACCATCATGCAAAAATAAACAAGAAAAAGTTATCCAACACAGACATAAATGCACACACACGCACACACGCACAAATACCATGTTCACAAATAAAGTGAGATAGTAACCAAGCATACAAATGAACATCTCTCCAATTGCAAAAGTACCTTGTAACAGACTTGGGCTGCAAACAGAAACCCTCTTTCAGAGTCTTGCAAAGTTTTACAAATCCTCAGTTATCAGAAAATAATTTGGCACATTTGTGAGCATGGTTAAAAAAAAAAGAGTGAGCAAGCAAAAGACATAGCAACATTTACTTATTGCAAACGCGTCTTTTCTTTTTAGTACTTCCCCCCCCCTCTTGACCACATACTTAGCAAACAGAAATCTGTATTTCATTCTGCAAACGCAAACATTGAATTTTTCTTTCTTTTTCTTATGTTTGCATCTCCTCTATATACGTGCACCAAGCTCAGAACCCTTCAAAACAGCCGTAGCTTGAAATACTGCAAACGGAAACTAGAAAATGGAAACAGCCGAAACCTCGTTGATGCTATATCTCCCCCCCAGTTTAAAAACAGGTTTGTCGACACCTTGTGCAGTGCACACCAAATCTCCGTAACAAATGTTACAACCAAAGAATGTCAATGAACAATTGTCCAAGTGCATGCATTCATACATGACCTATGCAATGATATGGCTACGTATGCAATGAAACAGGAAATACAAATGGCGGCAGCAGAAAATAGATGGAAAGCCGAACAAGGCATGACTAATCCAGGCCCCACTTAACCAGGATTCATCCAAAGAGAAAGATTGTCAGCCCTCTGCCTTTTATAGCTGGTCATAAAGATGGGAAATGATCAGTATTAGAGTTTAAATTCATCGTGATTAGCTCTTGTAACGTCAGCCTTCCTCAGAGGTGGGAAACAATGGCTTCTTTGTGGACTTCAACTCCCTGAATTCCTAGGAACGGCTGTGTTAGGATATGGTTTGAGCCTAACAAGTTGTCCAGGCAATATATGTATTCTGTAACTTTAATACGAATATGTATTGTGTGACTTTAAAGTTTTACTGCTGATTCATTGTAATGCTGAGTCATGCTGTAATTAGATAATCACTGGTTATGAACGTATTTAAGAAAAGTACTGTAATGTATTCAGTTGATGATAAGCTACCATAGTGTGTGGAGTTGCTACCATTGTGCTATCATTGTTGGATGGATCTGCTACCATCGTGGTTTGTGAACCAGAGTGAGTTTGTTATTCTAACCAACTACTGTTTGTGTGGTAAGAAGAGTTTTTGTATCACTGGACTGATTTAACTGGCAAAGACTTGGATTTGATTTAAAGACTACGAGATTGTTTTTTCACTATAAAGTAAACTTTTGATAAACCAGTTTGCACATCTCTTATTCATTGCTCTCAGCAACGTTTCTCTGTGCTCTACACTCTGCTGGTTGGTAACACAACAACAATATCCTTAACAGGCTGGCATAAAAGGGCCATCATCCTTTCCCTGCTCTACCTGAATCTTTTCAGATGTGTTAAGATTTCAGGTCCCTTCATCTTCTTCCCTGTTCTGAATGATAGGAGTTAAGGCTATCAGGGTTAACAGGTTTTAAGATAGTAGCACAATAAACACTGGAGGAATTTGTAAAAGAGATGGAAAGAAATGGCTGACTACAAGGAGGGCATTGGATCAAGTGACAAAACACTGCCACGTTTTAATGCAATTTTGTCAGTCTGATGTCAGTAACTGGTTGCAGAGGCTTACTGGTTAATTTGTGAAGGAAAGTTTACAAAACCTCGTGGTCAATTCCTATTTCTTAAAAATCACAAATCATAAAGAATGATAGAATAATAGAATTATTATATAATTATTCTATGGAATTATAGGTAATCAGAAAGATGGCTATTTGGGCCATCATGTTAATATCCTTGCTTAGTTGTCTATGGAGATTCTCAGTCATCCAGGTACTAGTTGTCTCAAAGGTGCTTTTTTTCCCCAAAAGCCAACTGGACTGTTTTTTTACTCTTCCTCAAATAAAACCCAGCCCAGTTGCCTTTTCAGAAAAAAAAAGCACCTTTAAAATAGATATTTAAATATTTCATCTGTCGGCATTACTTAATTGTTGCTGATGCCAAAGCACTAACCTGCCAATATTCATACATAGATTATAATTGCTCTGTATCAGGGGTGTCAAACTCAAGGCCAATGGTGCCTCTGCTAGTGAAAACGGAGCACGTGCCCCATTTTGGCTGGCAAAGTGCTGCAGGAGGCCATCCAGGCCAAAATGGGGCACAGGGGGCTGTCTGCAGCCACCCCGTTTTAGCCGGTGCTGCAGGAGGTGTCCGTCCTGTCTCTCCCCCCATCCACGTGGCTGGCCCGTGAAGGAGAAGTACAAAGCTAATCCGGCCCTCAAAGAAATCTAGTTTGACATCCCTGCTCTATATGCTTGACATGGGCTCCAAAGTATTTGGAGGTCAAAATTCAAAATATATACATAATGTTTGTTTCAGGACTATTTTCTGCATATATATTTCAGGGGCTGGGTTTCTTTTAAATCAGTGGAGTAGCGGCAACTTGTTTTATGGGTTTTTTCACTGAAGACGCTGGCTTCTTGCTGTGAGAAAATTTAACCATGAGCAACAGATACAGAAATACTGACCATGAATCAGTCTTGCTATTTAGTATTTGTATTCAGACAGTAAAGTATTAATCTGCTTTATCTCTAGATAAAGAAAGACTCAAAAATATTCTGGTCCATATCAGGAGTACAATATCATTGGAATGACTCATGTTCCTACTTTAACTCTGAGAATTTGGAGCCTTGAAGGGTGAAGGCCAGACATCAGATAGGAACTGGATATTCCCAGTGGTGACTCCCCAGTTTTTGGAAGTCTTTCCCCCAAAAAGTCTATCAAAGGTCTGTTCTATTATAATTCCTGAAGCCAGACAAAAATGTATTTATTTTTCAACTTTCCAGTCTATTTATATAGTCACATTTTATGATGTACAGATAGTCCTCGACTTAGAACCGTTCATTTAGTGACCGTTTGAAGTTACAAAGGCACTGAAAAAAGTGACTTATGAGTTATGAACATTTTTCATATTTGTGTCCGTTGTAGCATCCCCATGGTCACATGATCAGAATTTGGGTGTTAGGCAACTGGCATGTATTTATGACTGTTGCACTGTCCTGAAGTCCTGTGATAACTATTTATAACATTCCCAGATGGCTTCTGACAAGCAATGTCAAGAGGAGACAGTCAGATTCTCTTATGACCACATGATTCACTTAACAAACTGCAATGATTTGCTTAACAACTGTGGCAAAAAAAGTTTGTAAAATGGGGCAAAACCTACTTAACCTTGCGTAGCAACAGAAATTTTGGGTTCAGCTGTGGTCATAAGTCAAGGACTACCTGTAGTCAGATTTTAGGATGTAACAAAGCCTTTTACCTGAGCTCATTTCAGTATTTTCCTGCTTGAGTTGTTTATCTGTTGTGTGTTTTCAATTGTAGTTTTTAGTTTCAGGTTTTTTTACTGTGACGCTTATGGGCTTACGAGCCAACTTGGGGGAAAACGTTTCAAAGGGCAACGTGAAATTTTAAAAAGGAAAATTAAGAGACGGGGGAGCTGATTGGAAGTTGTCTTAATTGAGCTCTGGTTGTCAACCAGATGACAGGTTCTCTGTAAACAAGACATGAACCAGGATTAGCTCAGAATGAAATCCACCAAGGACGGGATCAGTCCAAGCCAAAGATAATTCAACAAGCAAGCAGCCTAAATTTTTAGCAGCAGCAGCAGCAGCAAGAGGAGGAGGAGGAGGAGGAGGAGGAGGAGGAGGAGGAGGAGGAGGAGGAGGAGGAGGAGGAGGAGGAGGAAAAAGGGAACTCCACTGCAAGGTACAGGATCAGCGCCAATCATTTCACATAAAGCCTGGCATGAAAAATGAGAACAGAAAGTCCACAGACACACAGATGATGGGATGGAGGAAGGGCCTCACAGCATGCTGCAGGATGCTCATGGACAGAGAGGCTCTGCTGATGGGTCTTGTAGTAGTTGTTTTGAAATTGAAGTCTTACCCTCATCCCTTCAAATCGTGAGAGTGCTCTTAAAGGCCTCAGAGCTCTGAGGGTCCTAAGGGATTTAATGGGACCCATTTCGGAGTATCCAAGAGAACTAGCTATGAGGCTTATTAGTGAGACCTGAAGGGAGACACAAAACGAAGAAGTCCAAACTATTAGCAAAAGTCCTACCATTCGGCTTCTCTTCTCTGGATTTGCACCTGTAAAGATAAACCTGGTTAATTGATTGAGGAAGCAAGAACCTAAATTGGAGGGAAATGCGCCATTAACTCATGGGGGAGGGGGAAGCCGCTGCTACAGAAATATTTTTTTCCAAGACACAGAGCTATTGATTTCCAATGCAAAATGAAACCTAAGAATTAGGATCTGTCAAAAGTGATAAGGATATTGATCTGGCTGCAGTTCCCATTTTCCCCTCTAGATGACCACATTGAGCTCCAAAGAATACCAACATTGGATCAAAAGAGAAAGACGAGAAATCAGAGAGACAATCAGTTCTGAAGCACAAAATTAGTTTTTCTCCGACTGAAAAAAAATAGTAGCGGCACAGTACTATCCTCATTTTGCAAAGACTATAATTTTATACTTTCAAGATGAATGGCTTGTATATTATAAAGGATCTATCTATCTATCTATCTATCTATCTATCTATCTATCTATCTATCTATCTATCATCTATTTATCTCCATCCTATATTTCTTTCTTTCTCTCTTTCTCTCTCCTATCTCTCTCTCTCTCCATCTTATTTATTTATTTCTCTTTTTCTCTTTCTATCCATCCTTTCTTTCTCTCTTTTTCTCTCTCTCCTGTCTGTCTGTCTGTCTGTCTGTCTATCTAGGTATCTAGCTATCTATCTCCATCTTATATTTCTTTCTTTCTCTCTTTCTCCTCTCTTTCTCTCTCTCTCCATCCATTTTATTTATTTATTTCTCTTTTTCTTTCTATCCATCCTTTCTCTCCCTCTTTTTTCTTTCTCTCTCTCTGTCTATCTCTCTCTCTCTCTACCTATCTATCTATCATATCTATCTATCTATCTATCTATCTATCTATCTATCTATCTATCTATCTTTCTTTCTTTCTTTCTTTCTTCCTCTCTCTCTCTCTCCTCTTTTTTTCCTCCTATCTATCTATCCATCCTAACTATCTATCATCTATCCTCACACATAGACATGCACTCCCATACATTACACCCCCATACACACTCACGCATCACAAACACACATGCCCTTCACCCCCACAGCGCCTGCAACATTGCTGTTGCCATAGAAGTTAGCCTGCCTGGGAGACCCTTTCCCTGAAAAATCACACAGTTTGCGCTGACTGGAAAATGTAGCTGCCATGTTTGTTGTTCCCTGCAAAAGAGAGAGAGAGAAAGAGAGAGAGAGAGAGAAAGAAAGAGAGAGAGAGAGAGAGAGAAGGTGATTGTTATTTTAGAGGAACACACTGCATAGACATGGAAAGGTTTCAACCCTTACCCTTATGCTCTCAAACCGGGACAAGGCTCGGAGGGGCCTCAAAGCCCTGAGTGTTCGCAGTGATTTCATAGCAGCGAGGTGGTCATAACCGAGAATTGTAGCTATCTGGCAAATAACTGAAATCTGTGCAGATTGAATGGAATTTGAAATTATTGTTCAAGATAAGCAACAACAGGATTAAAAAAAAAAAGAAAGGGAAAAAAAAGACAGGGTGAAAAATGGTGACTTAGGGAAAGATTCCGATAACCAGGATAGATTTCAATAATTTCAAAACAGCATGAATGTGGATTGTGAGTGAAGGTGGGCTATGTTTGTAATAAATATCAAATTATACTTGTTGGAAAGTCATTTCTCCTCAGCTTGCTTCTAGAAAACAAGGAAGGAAGGAAGGAAGGAAGGAAGGAAGGAAGGAAGGAAGGAGGGAGGGAGGGAAGGAAGGGTAAGTTGTGCAGCAGAATTAAGTTTGGGGAGAAGGTTCTAGCTGGGATTTTTTAAAAAATTGAAAAATGGAACCATTGATGAAAAAAGAGAGGGAGATAAATCAATTCTGAACAAAATGGGAAAGAGGTGGGTGGGGGGAATGAGAATCCGAAGAGCACAGTGATCAAAAGAAGGCATCATAATCTTTCTCTAACAACTCTCTGGAAATTACATCACACGATTCCCAGCCATACCCAATAGGTGGCTACTAGCTATTCTTTGCAATCTGGAATGGTGGGCTGTGGAAATGAGTTGGTGGTAGGAAATTTTAGTTCAACATCCAGCTCTTGGCTGGGCAATTTCACAATTGCTATCACAGCAAGCAGAATGGCAATTTTTTCCTTCCTTTTTCTAGAGGTCATCTAGACCAGTGGTTCTCAACCTGTGGCTCACAGACCCCGGTAGGGAAGGGGCACAATGTCATTATCACAAATTTGGTGCTTTCCAGTATTTTAAATCTTAACTTAAATCTTGGTCCGTGGCCATGGTTCATGGCTACAAATGGTATTTAAAGGGAGTCCATGGTGAAGAAAAGGTTGAGAATTACTGATCTAGTCCATTCCCATCTCAGTGCAGGGATCTACTAAACTACCAACAGGTAACCATCCAGATTCTGTTTGAAAACCAAATCATGCCTGGTTTCCAGCAAGCAGAGCCTCCCTTGGTCTAGGGCAATGTTTCTCAACCTTGGTAGCTTGAAGATGGGTGGACTTCAACTCACAGAATCCCCCAGCCCGCAGTTGAAGTCCACCCATCTTCAAGCTTCCAAGTTTGAGAAACACTGGTCTAGGGAGACCATTCGTCTGCTTGATGGCTGCTTACCAGCCAGAAAGTCTCCCTTTTCTTCAGCCTGAAGCTTTCCCCCCCCCCTTTATATCTCACCTTTTAGTCTTTGTCTTCAATTGCAACAGGTGACAAGATTGCCCTCTCTTTCATAATGTTGCATGACGGTTATGAGAACCCATCCCTTTGTTGCCATAACTCCCACACTTGCCACATTTGAGATAGCCAAATGCAGGAAAACCAGGCATGATTAGAAACTGTTGAATGACAGCAAGCATCGTTAGAGCTCTGGGAGAAAAAACGAAGGTCTGCTTGATCAAGAAGGTTTTGTGAAAGCACCTGGTATTATATACTCTTACATTATGTCTATTGCAGAATCGCTGAAATATATTGGAAGAAAATGGATGCTGGAAAGTTATTATAGGGAGAAGTTTGGGAAAGGAAGGAAGGAAGGAAGGAAGGAAAAAAGGAAGGAAAAAAGGAAGGAAAAAAGGAAGGAAGGGTAGGAGGGAGGGAGGGAGATTGGGAAAAAGAAGGGAGGGAGGAAGGAAGGATAATGGGGAAAAGAAGGTGAACATAGTGCTAAATGAGCTGGTAATAAGTTCATTAGTGGAACTGGAAACCATACTAATGAATTTCAACATGCTAGTTTTTCCTTCCTTCCTTCCTTCCTTCCTTCCTTCCTTCCTTCCTTCCTTCCTTCCTTCCTTCCTTCCTTCCTTCCTCCCTCCCTCCCTCCCTCCTCTGTTCCTCTGTCTCATTTAGCATTATTTTCAGCTTTGTTTAATGAATAAGTTTTCTTTGCTTGAATCAGGAACGTAAAAGAAGATAGGCAATTATGTCTTTTCAGCACAACATATGGAAAAGTTTGCTACTCAAGGTTGGAGAGTCAGTTCCTTTGCCAGTTCCTTGTATATCTGCCATCCTTGTATCTAAAACTTGGGGAAGGGTCATAGTCCAGTTAACTGGCTGGGATGGGGTGGGGGATTCAAATGATGAAGTACAAAGAAGAAAGTAGAAGGAATGTTCACCTACCCTTATTTTCATACAACCCTGATCAATTTTTTTTTAAAAAAAAGTAATGTAAGTTGCCTTATACCACATCATACAATTTGTCCATTTAACATGGGAATTCCCACCTTTTTTGGTTCAGTGGACACATTTTAAATTTTTGAAAATGTTTCATAGGCATGCATACAAATCAGCTACCATAAAGGTCAGTCATAAAACATCAATTTCTCTAAAAAGCAAAATTGGTCAGATTATCCCGACATCTCCTCCACCTTGACAAGACCTCATTGGGGTACCTACAAGTTCTCTATGACTTTTGGGGGGCTTTTACTCCCCCTTTCTAAGCAAAGCACCAACAATAGCATTGATTTTTATTTAAATTCCTAAATTTCCATGTCTTTAGGTATTCTTGGGAATAAAGAATACCTTGGGCCTTGGTGGTACAGGGGTTTAAGGCACCCTGTTATTAAGCTGGTTATTAAGACCAGCTGCCTGCAATTACTGCAGGTTCGAATCTCGCCAAGGCTCAAGGTTGACTCAGCCTTCCATCCTTTCTAAGGTAGGTGAAATGAGGACCCAGTTGTGGGGGCAATAAGCTGACTTTGTATAAATATACAAAAGGATGAAGGCTATTGCTGAGCACATTGTAAGCCACCCTGAGTCTTCGGAGAAGGGCGGCATATAAATCAAATTAAAAAAAAAAAAAGATCATGTCTAGGATTGGTGCAACCCTTTTACAGTACTTCTTTTCCCTTTGTCTTCCTATTTAAAAATTGGTGGACACCCTGCAAAATGTAATAAGGAATAATGAAGCTAAGCTGTTTGCTCAGATACTGATCAATTTGGTAAACCCTAATAAGATTCTCTTTCGCTTATTGGTATCATTATTATGGTTATTATTAGTTTGTTATTTTGTATGTTCACTGAGAGCTCATGCACCGGAGACAAATTCCTTGGTGTCTAATCACATTTGGCCAAGTATTATATTCCATTCTGTTTGGTTTCCTTCCCTTCCATTATATTCATTTAGTGACTGTTCAAAGTTATGACATCACTGAAAAAAGTGATTTATGACAATTTTTCACACTTACGACAGTGGTGAAATGTAAAATTTGTTACTACCAGTTCTGTGGGGGTGGCTTAATGGGGGGGGGGTAATGTGACTGGGTGGGCATGGCCAACCTTTTTTTTTTTACTTTTAAAAGCATTTTTTAAAATGCTTTAAAATGCTCTTTGGCCAAAGAGACTGTAAAAATTTTTTTTAAAAAACCTCTGACGATCCCAGCTGAGTTGCCTGATCATCAGAGGCTTTTAAAAGCATTTTTTTCTACAACCTCTTCGGCCAAAGAGGTTGTAGAAAAAAATGCTTTTAAAAGCCTCTGACAATTCCAGCTGAGCTGTGGGATCATCAGAGGCTTTTTTTTTTACTTTTAAAAGCATTTTAAATGACTGAAGAGGTTGTAGAAAAAATGCTTTTAAAAGTCAAAATAAACAGCCTCTGATGATTGCGAGGCTCAGCTGGGCATTGGCGGGGGGTGCAGGGATTTTTGCTATCGGTCCTCTGAATCACCCGCTGCCATTGCTACCGAACCGGGCGATCCGATCTGAACCGGGAGCATTTCACCCCTGACTTACGACTGTTGCAGCATCCCCATGGTCACTTGATCAAAATTTGGTTTCGTAGTAACTGGTTTATATTTATGACGGTTGCCGTAGCCCAGAGTCATGTGATCCCCTTTTGTGACCTCCTGACAAGCAAAGTCAATGGGAAAGCCAGATTCACTTAAAAATTGTGTTACTAACTTAACAAGCCTGGATAGCTCAACAGACTAAAAGCCTGTTATTAACATTCAGCTGTCTGCAATTATTGCATCTCCCCAGGCTCAAGGTTGACTCAGCCTTCCATCCTTTCTAAGGTAGGTAAATTGAGGACCCAGCTTGTGGGGGCAATAAGCTGACTTTGTATAAATATACAAAAGTATGAAGGCTATTGCTTAACACACTGTAAGCCACCCTGAGTCTCTGGAGAAGGGCGGCATATAAATCAAATTAAAAAAAAAACAATTTCAGAAATCAACTATGGTAATAAAGGTCATAAAATGGGGAAAATCCACTTAACAACTGTCTCACTTAGCAATCGAAACTAGGTTCAATTGTGGTTGCAAGTTGAGAACCACATCCTATCCTATCCTATCCTATCCTATCCTATCCTATCCTATCCTATCCTATCCTATCCTATCCTTAGTCCAGATTTTATCTATTCCATTCCAAGCTTCTATAAAACATTAGGATCCTGAAGAATAGATTGAATCAGTTTGTTAAGATCTTGTTAACAAGACTTGCTGTAGTCTTTTTCCTTTTCTTTCTTTTTTTCCTTGGACTCAAGTCCTTTTTGAATGAAAAAGATGGCTGCTCTGACAATTGGTACTTCAAAATGCAGTGGTCATGTTACTGCCCTCCTGACAGATTTCTACTATATTTATTCTAAGAATTCATTACAAAGGATTGCATTATCGGGAAGGCCTTGAAAAACAAGAGATTTTCCATTGGTCAAAACAACCTATCTACATCTACCGATTTTGAAAGTATTTCATTTCTCCTTGATAAATTATGTTTCTAAGAGAAATTCAAACAACACAAGTCTTGTGTTGTGTTGGCTTGAATCAACGTGACCTGAGATTATTTTTTTTTAAAGAAATAGGCAGATTTCAAAATGCATACTGACTGTCTTGAGCAAGTAGAGAAAAATGAATATTTGTGCTTCTCAATGAGACTTTCATCCACCCACTTCCCCTTTGACTGACTCAACACAAATTGTTAAGACTGGCTTCTTTTGGTGAATTTATTTGATCCTTTCTCTTCCTCTGAATGTCATACTCATAGTCTCCTCTTGCTGAAATGTCTTTCTGTGGAAGTCTCCATAGAACAGATCTCCTGAGATCCCCAAAATGAAGCTGGGAGTTTTAGCTCTTTTCTTAAGGATAGAAGTCCCCTATACTTACAGAACTTGTTTTATAACACTGGAGAAACCAATGAGTTTAATCTACTGAGAAATAAAATTAGTTGTTCAAGATGGCCGAGGTCATTACTTAAGTATAACATTCCTTTCTGATTCCAACTCTGTTATTCTTTTATTTTTCCTTGGCTTCTGTATCTGATTACATTTTCTTTCTGATCTAAACTTACTTAAGTGGCAATGTTACACTTAGACATTATGAGACAAAAAAAGTAGGTGGCAATTGTTTCTTCTAGCACACCCATTGTGAAAAAAAAGGTTGGAGGCCAAACATAGATTAGTGTAATGGTTGGCCATAGAAACATAAAATCCCTAGAATTAAAAGATGTTATTGCGGTTATTAAATCCAAACCCTTTGCTTAGTTCAGCAACCATAATTAACTATCCCCAAAAACTGTTTATCCAGTCTTCCCTTGAATACATGAAGGAGATCCCACCCACCTTGATGGTTAATTATCACTATCCAATCACTGTTTCATATACTACAGGTAGTCCTTGACTTACAACCATTCATTTAATGACTATTCAAAGTTACGGCATTAAAAGACTAACTTATGACCGTTCTTCACATTTACGACCACTGCAGCATCCTCATAGTCACGTGATCAAATTTTAGATACTTGGCAACTGACTCATATTTATGACAGTTTCACTGTCTGAGGGTCATTTGATCCCCTTTTGAAAAGCAAAGTCAATGGGGAAGCCAGATTCACTTTACTACTTTATTAACTTAACAAGCACAGTGACTCACTTAACAATGGTGGCAAGAAAGATTGCAAAATGGGGTAAAATTCTCAGTTAGCAACAGAAATTCTGGGCTGAATTGTGGTTGTACATCAAGGACTACCTGTATTTCATGTTCCTTCATATCCATATCTATTTCTATTCATATTTCTATCAAGGAAGCACCAAGAACACTCTTAATCACTTTATATACAAGAGCAAGTCACTTTTATATAATCAGAAAGCAATCCCCATTCCCTTCTAGCACTGAGAATGTAACCTAGCTGGGTAATGAAATGTTTGCAAGAAAACAACCAAGTTCAGAGATCACCTAGGACTCCACTTGTTCCATTAACCAAAGTCTTCCTTCCTGTTCTTTGACTTTTCTTTTCTTCTCTATAAATTCTTTTTCAAATGTGTGTCTAGAAGTGGTCACGGTGTTTGATGTTGAGGTTTTTCAGAACCAAGGGAAATGTTACTTCTTGTGACTTAGAAATTACATACATGATTATGAGGCCTAAAATTGCAATTGCTTTTTTTTTTTTGTAGCTGCACCACTCCTGCTGGCCTATATTCAGCTTCTAATTGGCTCCTATTCCAAGACCTTTTACACAAAATTGTTAAAAAGCCAGCAACCCTTCTATACAAGTCCATTTCTATTTCTAAGTCAAGGACTTTGCAATTGATAAATGCGATTCAGTAATTTCCAGTCCATTTCTTTAACTTATCAAGATCACTTTGAATTATGTCATATGTCCTAGACATTACTGGCTGTTAAAGCCACTCAACAGTAGGAAGCATAATTTGGGTGGTTAAGTTCGAGGTGACAGGTTGCATAATTCCTATTTCTCCTAGGCACAGCACTAGGAAGCCATTCAGTCCTTATGCAACACTCATTAGTTCCCTATTTATTTCTGAAGTTGTTTTTCTACTTTAGCAATCAAGAGCAAATTTTTTATAAGTGTGGCATTTGGTCAAACTAGAGTATTTCCATCAGCATTCAACACCCCAGTTATTGACAGTTATTAGTAAGATACTAGTGTGATATATAAAAATAGAAATATAAAATATAAATAAATAATAAATATTAACAGTTGTCCTATTTCTTTTGGTCTGCTTCAACAAATGAAGCACCACTTGGATGACTGCACCTAGACAAGAGAACAACATAAGGAAAAACTCAGAACCTTGACCTGGAAAAGCTGATTTATTAGATTTTTTTAAAAATCCTGCCTTTATAAAGTAACTCTAGGTGGTACTCCTTCTTATCTTCCTCATGACAACAACCCTATGAAGTAGATTGGGCTGGGAGAGAGTAACTAGCCCTAAGTTTTTCAGTGGGCTTTCATGGCTGAAGCAGGATTAGAACTCAGTCTCCTTGTAATTGGCCCAAAACCACCTAGTCCTTTTTCATGCCTGAGGCGGGATTGGAACTCACGGTCTCCTGGTGATTGGCCCAAAGTCACCTAGCCCACTTTCATAACTAAAGTAGGACTAGAACTCACACTCTCCTGGTTTCTAGCCTGATAGCTAATAAACCAAGCTGGCTTATAATGGAAGGGGAAAGTATTGGTTGCAAAGAAGTTTTTTCTCCCTCCTCTTTCAATTCCTCTCCATATTCCTCTTTTTGACATAGGTGTACTTGACCACAAGTTTATTTATTATTTATTTATTTATTAATTTAATAAATAAATAAATAAATAATTAATTTAAGTTGCCAATTCTGAGCTAGAAATTCACTTCAGTCATGTATATACACCACAGATCTATCTGTGAAATTCAACATCCCATCCCATTCTATGTCCAAATCAATGATGTCATCCTTTCATTAAGCAGTATTTTAACAGATCTGAGGAAGAGGAAAATTCATAGAGTAAAATGCATTGTGCAAGTTACGAAAGGAAAGCAGTCCAAACCTATCAATTAAATTAAAGCAAAGAGTATCATTGCTACTAGCTGTGACAAAGAATCAACGCAGAATGTAAATGTTGAAAATTGCTACTGTCTTAAGCACTTTTCTTGAAGGGCATCAGATTTTGTTAAATCACATGATGTTAACAACAATTTGGCAGGAAATACAAATTGTCAAAAGGCTAATTAGTCAACTCTTCTTTTCATGTCATTGTGAATGTGTTTGTTTAGTGGCAAAGCCATGGTACTTAAAACAATCTATTTTGTGCCTCCTCCTCCCACCTCATTTTATTGTGGATCCTAATTGTGATCCTACAAAATTTAGAGCTGATTGATCTGGGCTGCAGCACTCCAGGAAACCACTGGAGGGAAGCAGTGGTTCCCTATAAAGAAAGCCTACCAATAAAGGAGAATATTTGTAGCTCGGTGTTAAAATGAGGACTCCTTGGTGGTCTCTGAGCTTGGCTGTTTTCTTGCAAAAGTTTCATTACACAACTAGATAGCATCATCAGTGCTAGTCAGGAGTGGGGTTTGCTCTCAATTTATATTCAGGACAGGTTAAGCCACTAGAATATAAACTGAGAGCAAACCCCACTCCCTACTAGCACTGATGATGTTATGTACTTAGGTAATGAAATGTCTACAAGAAAACAACCAAGCTCAGAGACTACCAAGGACACCACAGAAAGCCCTAATTTGGGATTAATTCCAGGAAAGTGCAATGCTGCTTTTACCATTTGCCCAATACCTCTGGGACTCTCTCCCCGGTGACAGCTGTCCCAATGGTGCCTGCTCAGCCAAAAGTCTGGTAACCACTGTGGTGATAGAATAGAATAACAGTGTTTGTCCTATATTTGGGGGTTTGGAGATGGCTCTCAAAAAGGGTCAGTTCCTGGGTTCAGAAGCTAAGCAAGTCAGACCTGGTTATTGTTTGGATGAGAGACCACCAAGAGATCCCAAGGCTATAAACTAGATTGGAAAGTGGAAGAAAACATCTCCCACCCACCCCACAAAAAAGTCAAGAAAACAATTTCCACATGTTGCCAGGAAAGTTACACAAACATGTGTATGAAATCACCAGGAATCAAAATTAATTTGAAAGAGACTTTCTTCTCTTTATCTACTTTCTGAATCTAGCCAAGGTCATGAAGGTTCCCTGATACCAGCAGGGAACATAAAATAAAATGCCACCTTTAGGGTTTTATAGAAGTCTACAATTAGATTATTCTCGCTTTAGCTAATTTCATAAAATTAAACAAATTTGGCCCAAGGCTGTTTAGTCAAAGGAGGCAAGGGCAAAACTCCTTTGTATTGTTGCAAAGAAAGCTACAGGAATATATCCGTCGAGACATCCAAGTTGGCACTTGAAACAAAGCAGAATGTATAAATTAAATTTCCTATCAACAGAAGAGAAGATTTGTAGCTCAGGGTTGAACTGTAGGGTCCTGATGCTCTCTGACCTTGGTTATTTTCTTGCAGACATGTCATTACCGCCTGGGAGAGGGCGGCCGCTGGAGCTTTGGACCGCGTTGTGCCTTTGCGGCCTCTGACCCGATGCCGATCTCAATTAGCTCCTTGGTTCTCTGAGGAGCTGAGAGAGATGAAGCGTCGGAAAAGACGCCTAGAGAGCATTTGGAGGACTAGTCAATCCGATTCCAACCGGACACAGGTGAGGTCTTATATCAAGACCTACCTAGTGGTGATAAAAGCGGCAAAATCTAACCATTTTTCCGCTCTTATCGCATCTGCAGAGAACCGCCCAGCCGCCCTGTTTAGGATGACCCACTCCCTTCTTCGGGGGAGAGTGCGGGAAGATCCCTTGCAGGGTCGTGCTGAGGATTTTGTGCAATTCCTGCACGATAAAGTCGCTCGGATTCGGGATGGCTTGGACTCCGATTGGATGAGTCCACGGGAGGAGACCGGGGCAGGTCTTGAGAATGTTATCTGGGAGGAGTTTGATCCTGTGATTCCCGAGGATGTGGACAGGGTTCTGGGTAAGATTAGTGCCGCCACGTGTTTATTGGACCCATGTCCCTCCTGGTTGCTACTGGCCTCCCGGGAGGTTACACGAGGCTGGCTCCAGGGGATTATAAGTGCTTCTCTGAGTGAGGGTGCCTTTCCTGCTGCCTTGAAAGAGGCGGTAGTGAGGCCCCTCCTCAAGAAGCCTTCCCTGGACCTGGCTGAATTAGCCAACTATCATCCAGTCTCCAACCTTCGTTTTGTGGCGAAGGTTGTTGAGAGCGTGGTGGCACGACAACTTCCCCAGCACCTGGATGAAGCTATCTATCTAGACCCGTACCAGTTGGGTTTCAGGCAGGGGTACAGCACAGAAACAGCATTGGTCACGTTGGTGGATGATCTCTGGAGGGCTCGGGACAGGGGTTGCTCCTCTGTCCTAGTCTTATTAGATCTCTCAGCAGCTTTTGATACCATCGACCATGGTATCATGCTGCAGCGGTTGAGGGGGTTAGTTCTCCTCCTTCCTCTCCGACCGCTCGCAGTTCGTGTTGGCAGGGGGACAGAGGTCGACCTCGAGGCGTCTCGCATGGGGAGTGCCGCAAGGGTCGGTCCTCTCGCCCCTCCTGTTCAACATTTATGTGAAGCCGCTGGGTGAGATCATCCATGGTTTTGGGGTGAAGTGCCATCTGTATGCTGATGATACTCAGCTGTACATCTCCACCCCAGACCACCCCAACGATGCCCTTGATGTGATGTCTCACTGCCTGGAGGCCGTGCGGGTCTGGATGGGGAGGAACAGGCTCAGACTCGACCCCTCCAAGACCGAGTGGCTGTGGCTTCCGGTGCCCCGATATAGTCAGCAGGTCCCATTGCTGACTATTGGGGGTGAATCTTTGCCCCCCACGGAGAGGGCTCGCAATCTGGGTGTCCTCCTGGACACGCGGTTGTCTTTAGAAGAGCATATGACGGCCGTGGCCAGGGGGGCCTTTTATCAGGTTCGCCTGATTCGCCAGTTGCAGCCCTTTCTGGATCGGGATGCTCTGCGCACGGTCACTCATGCCCTTGTTACTTCCCGGTTGGACTATTGTAATGCTGTCTACATGGGGCTCCCCTTGAAGAGCACTCGGAGGCTCCAACTGGTCCAGAATGCGGCCGTGCGGGTGGTTATGGGTTGTGCCCATGTGACACCCCTCCTGTGCGAGCTGCACTGGCTCCCAGTGGTCTTCTGGGTGCGATTCAAGGTGTTGATTACCACCTTTAAAGCGCTCCATGGCATAGGACCCGGGTACCTCCAAGACCGTCTTCTGCCACCAATAGCCTCCCACTGACCAGTTCGCTCCCACAGAGAGGGTCTCCTCAGGGTGCCATCGGCAAAGTTATGTCGGCTGGCGACACCCAGGGGGAGGGCCTTCTCTGTGGGAGCCCCAGCCCTGTGGAACGAACTGCCCCCAGAAATTCGTAAGATCTCCGACCTCCGGGTGTTTCGCTGCGCACTGAAGACCCTATTGTTCCGCCAGGCCGGACTATCAACACAATAGTTTTAAATTGGGGTATTTAAATTTTTTGGGGTTTTAAATCTGAGCCAATTTATTTAATTATTTTAAATTTTACATTGTTGTTTTGTTTGTGTTTTTAAATTGGCTGTACACCGCCCTGAGTCCTTCGGGAGAAGGGCGGTATAGAAATAAAATTATTATTATTATTATTATTATTATTATTATTATTATTATTATTATTATTATTATTATTATTATTATTACCAAAGTAGGTAACATCATTAGTGCTAGTAAAGGAATAGGGTTTGCTCTCTTTTTATATACGTGGCTTGTCCTGTCAGTGCTGGTGGAAGTGGATTTGGTGGTTCCTTGATTTGCCTGTTGCTTATTGATGACTTACTTACTTTATTGTCTGAGTAGATAGTTTCTTGTTTGCTTCTTGATTGTTGGCCTAGTGTTAATCTTAGTATTAATCTCTGTTTATCTGGATGTTGATTGCTGATGAGGAGACTTTTTGGTCTTTTTGTTTTCTTTTTACTTTCCTGTTGCTTTCAAGTGGTACAAAGATGTTGTTTATCTCTATGTGCCTGTTGATGGCTAATTCTCCTATTCCACACTCCGCCCCACCACCCCACAAAAACCTCACAAGACCTGGGAAAACTGCACTGATGATAATGAAAATTTTTGCTATTGAATTTTGAGGGAGTGATTGGGGATGGGGATTAAATTAAAATTAAACTGGCAGGGACAACAATGCAATCTAGTTGTACCCATTATCTTGATAGTTTGCATTCCCCTCCACCTTGTAGAAATGCCTTTGATTGGAGGATTGCTATAGCGCAGGGGTCTCCAAATTTGGCAACTCTATGACTTGTGGAGTTCAACTCCCAGAGTTCCCCAGCCAGCATGGGTGGCTGCGGAATTCTGGGAGTTGAAGTCCACAAGTCTTAAAGTTGCCAAATTTGGAGACACGTGTTATAGGTGCTTCTAAAATTGCCTGGAAGGAAAATTCAAGACCTGTAGGTTGCTCACTCCTGTCCTAGAACTGCAATGAATAACAATCTTTACATTGATCTGATTAATTTCATTTTTGGAAGCATTCCTACTCCCTACCTTCTCCTAAATAAATTTGGGAAGTCATCTCAGTCAATATTTAGCCACCATAATATAACTCCTCATTCATTCAATTAATTTTTAAATCATAAAAACAGTGCTTGTTCTTATCATTTTAATTGGCTGCTGGTCTGATTTTATTTGATCTGATAATTATTTTTAAATAATGGTTATTTCATTACTTTTAAAATCCTGAAAGCTCTTTTTTTTAGACCATATGTTCAAAGGAGTGTAGTTTGCTTTTGTGGTCATCACAAACCACTTTGTTGCTAGAAAACGGACTTGGTGGGAAGAAAAATAGGACACCAAAAGATCTGAAACGATGATATGGCATTTTAAATTTTCTGGCTCCGAACTGTGCCAATAATAGTTCAAATTCACTAGGTCTAGAATAAAATAAGATCTGTTCACAAGTGATTTGTCAAGCATCAGAAATTGTACCAAAGAAGAGAATCTATGTAGCTCAGGGTTGTGGGATCCTTAGTGCTCTCTGAATTTGGTTGTTTTCTTGCAGACATTTCATTACCAAGCTAGGTAATATGATCAACACTACCAATAGAGTGAGGTTTGCAGAGAGGAGGAGGAGGGTTTTTTTTTGTTTTTGTTTTTTTTTTGAAATTCAGCCAGTTCTATCCGGATCATGCAATCCGTTAGGGCAGACTAAGTGAAGCCCTGCCCACCCACACGGACATCATGATGTCCCTTTTTTGTGATGATTTTCAGCCTCTGTGCATGTGCAGAAGGCTTTACGCTGCACACACACATTTGCGAACCGATAGGGAAGGTAAGTGAATTTCACCCCTGAGGAGGAGGACGAAGACTATGCAGCCCTTGGTGCTCTCTGAGCTTCATTTTTTTCTTGCAGACATTTCTTTATCAAACTAGGTAATATCATCAGTGTTATAAGGAAGCAGAGTTTGTTCTCTGTTTATATACAAGTGGTTTGCCCTGTCAATATTGGTGGGAATTGTTATTTTCAGTAGTTCCTTGCTGTTCTTTACCATTTGATTGTTTGAGTAGTTTCTTAATTGGGGTATTGTTTCCTTCCTGATTATTGATCTAGTATTAATCTTAGTGTTAATCTCTGTTTATATGGGTGTTATTGCTGGTGAGGAGGTGTTTTGTTCTTTTTGTTTCTTTTTTATCTTTTTAATTGCCTCTTTTGAATAGTATGTAGATGTTGTTTATGTCTATGTGTCTATGGATGGCCAATTTGTCAGAGGGCCAGACTTCAAGGAATTCTCTAGCATATCTGGACTTGCTTGGGCTAAGATGCTCAGAATTTCCCAGTTGAAGAAAGATGTCGAGACTCTAGAAAGAGCGCAGATAAGAACAACTAAGATGATAAGGGGACTAGAGACTAAAATATATGAAAAACGGTTGCAGGAATTGGCTATGTCTAGTTTAATGAAAAGAAGGACTAGGGATGACATGGTAGCAATCTTCCAAAATCTAAGGGGCTGCCACAGAGAAGAGGGGGGTCAACCTATTTTCCAAAGCACCTGAAGGCAGGACAGAAAGCAACGGATGGAAACCAATTCAAAGGGAGAAACAACCTAGAACTAAGGAGAAATTTCCTGACAGCTAGAACAATCAATCAGTAGAAAATTTGCCTCCAAAAGTTCTGGATGCTCCAACACTAGAAGTTTTTAAGAAGAGATGGACAGCCATTTGTCTGAAATGGAAAGGGTTTCCTGCCTGAGCAGGGGGTTGGACTAGAAGACCTCCACGGTCCCTTCCAACTCTGTTATTTTGTAGCCTATTCTGTTCATTCTGTCTCTGTGTTGTACATTTAGGGAGTTTCAATCATGTCTTGGGTTTACACACAAAACTGCCCTCTCGTTAGAAGGAAAAAGTAGGGCTGGCAGATCACTCTCTGTGTCTTACCAAATTCTCTAAGTCTCTCTTAGAGCCCTCTCCAAAGGCATTGTATTAGAGTAGATACATCATTACTGTTCCATTTGATGGCTCGTTTTCCTGGAAGCACTCTGCAATTTCCCCCACCTACTCCTTTTTATAAAGATGAGTAGGAAATTCAATACCTTTTCAAAAGAAACTTTAAAACAGCTCCACAAAAGAAAAGCATAAAAAAAAAGAGACATGCTTTGAATTTGGCTAGAGCTCTTTGAGAATAACTGATTATAGCAGATTGCCCAATTACCGCTCAGGCCACACAAACTGCATCTTGCTAATCAACTGGAGAAAGAAAATACAGAAAACAATTAAAGTCATTTCATGCCATCAATATATTTACTCCATATGGCAGCTTCATTTTGAAGATGATCTGGCAGACGGCTGGCACTCAATTGGGTTTCTGAATACGATGTTGCTAACTTGGTATCTACTCAAATGCTCTGCCAAGGGTTACCTCTTTTTCTTGGCTTCCTCTTATAGGTATTTTCTAAAATCTGTATGACAGGCAAGTGTTAGAAATTCTTATTTGGGTCTTTCCTCTATAATAAGCTGAAGAAGTGTTATGAATTTAAAGTAGACACCCTGAAAGGGATATACAGTTGATCAGGATTCTGATAACTCTGGCAATTGGTCTAAAGATTCTTAAGTTGAAATAACAAATAAAATTCAGGTCTTAGCAAGAGTTGTGGAAACATTGATAAAGAAACCACAAGTTTCTTTGCAGTTGAACATGTGATCATAATCATAAGATGTGTGCACAAGAATTTTTGTTACACCTGTACTTTGTCGCTTATATGCTATGTTCCTGTTATGTGATTAAGTGGAAATAAGAAAACTACAGTTAGTCCCCCACTTACAACAGTTCATTTAGTGAACGTTCAAATTTACAACAGTACTGAAAAAAGTGACTTAGGACCATTTTTCACACTTATGACTGTTGCAGCCTCCTCGTGGTCATGGGATCAAAATTCAGATGCTTGGCAACTGATTCATATTTATGACGGTTGCTATGTCCTGGGGTCATGCGATTCCCTTTTGCAACCTTCCGACAAGCAAAATCAATAGGGAAGCCAGATTTTTGGTTTTGGTTATCACCTTTAGAGCACTCCATGGCTTAGGACCTGGTTATTTACGGGACCGCCTGCTATCACCAATAGCCTCCCACCGACCAGTACGCTCCCATAGAGAGGGGCTCCTCCGGGTGCCGTCGGCCAAACAATGTCGACTGGCGGCCCCCAGGGGGAGAGCCTTCTCTGTGGGGGCACCTACGATCTGGAACGAGCTCCCGCCGGAGATACGGAGGATCCCGGATCTGCGTACCTTCTGTCGTGCGCTTAAGACCTTTCTATTTCACCAAGCCGGCCTGACCTAAGTCTTTCCCCTTTTTAAATGGAAATTTTAAATTTGGTTTTAAATTATTGGGGTTTTAAATTTGTTCAGCCAAATTATTTAATTTCGTTTTAATCTATTTTAAATTTTGTATTTATATGTTTTATTCCATGGCTGTTCACTGCCCTGAGTCCTTCGGGAGTAGGGCGGTATACAAATTCAAATAAAATAAAAAAATAAAAATAAAAATAAAAATTTACTTAACATCTTAACAATCTCAGTGTTTCACTTAATAAGTGTGATTTGCTGCAGCAAAAAAGGTCCTGAAATTGACACAATTCACTTAACAACTGCATTGCTTAGTAATGAAAATTCCAGTCATAAATCAAGGACTACCTACTGTATAATTTTTTTTGCAAAGGATGGCCAAAATTTTCCTACACTCATTTACATAGCAAAAGTAACTTTTGTTAAACGAGCTAATCTAACTTGCATTTCCTGAATTCAAATATGGACTTAAATTTTCTCTACCTAAACAACTAACAGAAATCAAGGGACACCCTGTATTGTCCTGCCTGCTGTGACTGGTGTCATTTTCCCTTCCTGCCTTGGTTGTGCCTACACAATCAATAATATACCTCCTTTACATAGCTTTTCCCCGTTATTCCTCCCTTTTTGCAGGAGAGGCAAAATCTGTGATGTTTTAGAGTCCATTATCAAAGCGCATCTTCAGGGATTCTCTCCTGGACAAAAATAGACTTTGTTTGATGGATTACTGTAGCTTCTCTGTTGCCCAGCTTTACAAGAAGAATTGGCTTCAGTAATTCAAAGAGATGAAATGGTTTTGGCTCCCTGCATACCTGAATCAAAGATCTGATTGGGCTAAAGTAAGAGGGGGAAGGGAAGGGAGGAGGCTGCAAGGGTTAATTTAAAAGGAAAATTGGTTTTCCTTCTAAATTGCTTTTAGCATTCAGAAGCAAACATTACTTGACACGGGCTTCCCCTGACTAAGGATGGATGTGAATCTGCATAAGTTCCTTTTATTGGTATGAATTTAAGAAGCTTTTCAAAATTCTTCAGGAGCAGGAAAAAAAGAACAGTCTCAAGTCAAATGAAAGAGGTAGAAGTAAAATTGTAACATAATCAATTAGGTCTAGCATGCTGCCAAAAAGATTCTCAAAATTTAGTTATGAAGAATTTGGATTTTTTTAGCTTTATATATCCAACTGTGTGTGTACAGGTAGTCCTTGACTTACAACCATTCATTTGGTGACCATTTGAAATTACAGTGGCACACTAAAAAGTGACTTGTAACTGGTCCTTGCATTTATGACTGACATAATATCCATAGTAACATAGTAACATGGATCCTTGGCAACTGGCATGTATTTACAATAATTGCAGCATCCGATCACCATTTGTGACCTTCCCAGCTAGCGTCTAACAAGCAAAGTCAATGAGGAAAGCCAGAATTGCTTAACGCCCCATGATTCACTTAGTGGCTACATTGAATTGCTTGACAACCATGGCAAATAAGTTTGTAAGTTTGGGCATGACTCATTTTACAACCATCTTGCTCAACAACAGAAATTGTGGTCCCAGTTGTGGTCGTAAATTGAGGACTCTCTGTATGTCAATGAATTCAGGTTCCACCCACCCCAAGTTTTCTTTAAAAACCCATTGAGGAGGTAAGTTCAAAGTTTTCAAAATTGGGGGAAGTTACAATTTGGCTAATGCAGATGGACAAGTTCTTTTCTTTTATTTTAACCAAGCAACGACCAATGTTTGCTGATTTCCTCAAAAAGAGATTGGGGAAAATTAAAGAACAATACAAAAGGTATTTGTTTGTCTAGTCCTATTCTTGAGTTGCACATAAAAGGCATGGAGAGGCAGCCTAATGAAATAAATAATAAAAGGCTGTGTTTGCCTCTCAACATAATGAGCCTGATATTCATTTATGAATATATTTAGCCAGCTTTTATTCCGAGAGCCGGAAGGCAGCACTGCTTACTGCTTATCCTTACCTAACTATGATGATGACAAATCAGGCCAGATTCACAGAGTAACTTGGTGATGTTCACAACTAAGGTTACGGATTGAGATTTGTACTTTGAATGGAATTGGCCCAGTATGATCAGCCTTGAATGACAGTGGAAAACCAAGGTATTAGGAAGAAAATTCCCACATGGGCCACAAAATTCTTCCTTAGAAAATAAAAAATATTGGACAGCTGCCAAAACTAGTAGAATAGGGAGTATCCTGTAGAAGAGGCTGCAGGTAACATTTTAATGGTCAGAGAGCCACTTTGGCCTAGTAGTAGTGGCGGGATTCAAGTAATTTAACAACCGGTTCTCTGCCCTAATGATTTCTTCCAACAACCAGTCTGCCAAACTGCTCAGAAAGTTAACAACCGGTTCTCCCAAAGTGGTGCGAACTGGCTGAATCCCATCACTGCCTAGTGATTAAGGCACCAGGTTAGAAAGTGGGAGAATGCGAGTTCTAGTCCCAACTTAGTCATGAAAGCCGGCTGGGTGATCTTGGACTAATCACCAGGAGATAGCGAGTTCCAGTTCCACCTTAGCCATGAAAGCTACGTAACTAGGTGACTTTGGGCCAATCACAACCCACCTCACAGGGTTGTTGTGAAAAAAAAAATAGGAGGAGGAAGGAAGGTTAGGTAAAATTGTCACCTTGAGTTATTTGTAAAAATAATAAAGACTGGATAGAAATAAATAAAATAAATCAGTGTTATAACTGGTTATGTCCCATAAGAGAGATTTATCTCATTTGGGAGCCATTTTGTAAGAATGCCCACATATTTCTAATATGCCCATTGGTTGTAAAATGTCTCCAATTCCTGCTGTGGCCAAGGCACCATTCAATTTCTAATTTTCATGTATATTTTGACCAACTTTCTATGTGACACGTTAATCTCTCTGAACCCAAGCCTGGGTTGAGTTTACAGCTGCTCCAGGTTTAAAGATGGGATAAAACAATTAACTACTTTTTTTAGTAGTCTTTGCTGCTGGATCTCTCCATGACAATATGGCAGCAGCAGAGTTATTTCTGAATTGAGCTAAATAGAAGTAATTTCTGAGGGGGTGGGGGGAAAGATAGCCTTTCTCTTCCTGATGGTCCTTCCATCTACTATGAAAAATAACTTAGCAGAAAAAGTAAGTGATCCACCTCCATTCCTCATTTATCTCCTTTTTTTCTTGAAGATATAGGAAAGAGAGGAAACTACAATCTTTCCATCTCACCTAAATCCTCCAAAACACAAAAAGGGATTTGCTTCCTTTCTTCTGCTTCCAAAACTCTTTTTTCCTCCCCATGCCATGACTTCTAAAAAGCATGCTCGGAAGAAGCAGAACTTATTAATTTTAAATCAAGATTAGGGCTATGATTACGTAGACCCTCAGAGCTTTGTTTGGCTGAAGGAATGGATAAAAATACAAGAGTAAATAAAAGATTTATCTTCCCTTAGCACCCGTGTGCAGGTCATAAAGGAAATAAGTTTTGGGTTGAGAATGATGATTAAAAAAAAAAAATCAGAAACTGTTAAGTGTGATCTTACTTGCTGCCTGGGTTTGTTATTCCTTATAATCACAAACATGAAAAGGGAGCAAAAAAGGCCTTTCCAAGGACAGATAAAATTTAACATGCAAACAAAAGAAGATTTTTAAAGAGGACAATCTCAAGAATGCCAGGGCACATGTTTATGGGCTTAAATTAGAATTGTTGACTATCCATTATCTGGGCCTACAAAAATTCTTTGGGTTGTTATGTTCATAGCAGCTTGATTGACAGTTGCCAGAAACCAGCCAGCTCTTCAAATGCTTATGGCTCTATAGCTCAGATTGATGCCTCTCTAAGAAAAGAGGTAGTCCTCAACTTACAATAGTTCATTTAATGACCGTTCAGATTTACAACGGCACTGAAAAAAGTGACTTATGACCATTTTTCACACTTATGACCACTGCAGCATCCCCCATGATCACGTGATTTACATTTGGATGCTTGACAACTCATATTTATGATGAGGGAAACCAGATTCACTTAACAATTGTGCTACTAATTTAAGAACTGCAGTGATTCGCTTAACAAATGTGGCAAGAAAGGTTGTAAAATGGGGCAAAACTCACTTCACAAATTTCTCACTCAGCAACATAAATTTTGGACTCAATTGGTGTCACAAGTTCAGGACTACCTGTATGCAAGGTGTTTCCAAAATGAGCTTGGATCGTCACTCTAAGTGAGGACTACCCATCTGGATAACTGGATTGAATCCTGCCTTAGTCCTGCTGTTCTCCAACAAGCAGTTGCAACCAACCAAGCAACCAACCACAATGTTGCAAATGGATGGTCTGTAGGTATAGGAGAAGAGGAGGCAGAGCTGGAGGGTGGGGTCAAATGTGTCATTGGCTTAGAGTCCTTAAGTGGCCACAAATGATCCAAGTCAGCTCCCCATGAATTCCTTTCACCCTTAGCTAACATCACTTCAGTGCTCACCATGAGTTGATTAGATTAATTAATGTCAGGTGCAAAGGACCATTTTATGTTCAATAGATTTAGTTCTCAAACCTATATGCAACAATCTAGTCAACTCATGGTCAGTTCTAAATTGGCATGAGATAAAAATCAATGGAATTCAAGTGGGTGGGCTGGACTCGGACCTCTTGTGGCAGCATAATGTTTCAACCTCTACCCTCAAAACAAAGCTATAGGGCGCTGCACACCGGAACAACTAGACACAAGGACAGTTTTCCCCCGAGCGCCATCACTCTGCTTAACAATTAATTCCCACAACACTGTCAAATAATTTACTAAGACTGTATTACTATTCTTCTTCTCTTCCTATCTATCTCTTTCCACTTATTACTATAACCATGTCGCTTGTATCTTTCAATTTATATTGTTTTTATTTGTTTCCTAGTACAATTTGATAGCTTATTAGTAACCTTGACTATCATTAAGTGTTGTATCTTTTTATTCTTGAGGAATGTACATTTATTCTCCTTATGTACACTGAGAGCATAGTGTATACGATGCTTTGGCATACACCAAAGACAAATTCCTTGTGTGTCCAATCACACTTGGCCAATAAAGAATAAAGAATTCTATTCCATATGGATTCTAAGCTGATGACATGTTTAATTCTGCTCTCCCCTCTGCGCCCCTGGCAAACTCTGCTTGCTCTTCTCCTACAGTAGCAGCTATTCTAAAAACTCTGTTTTTAAGACAGTGGCACTACCCAATGCACACAACTCTCCTCCTCTCTAAAACTGACCTAACTCATTAATGTGCAAAATGTTCCCCAAGGCACTGCTGGGGGTGTCGAGAGCATTCCTACGGTTGATGGAAGAACAGCAAAGATTGTTTGACAATGCTATTGTAACATGAGTATGACTTGCAGTACACCACAAGTTCATCAACCTATCTCCCTCTCATCCTTTTTCCTCTGCCTATGCATGTCTTAAGAACTGATCAAGTTGGGAAAATCGTGTATTGAATTCAAGCTCCTCTGCCCTACAGCATCCAAGAAGAGAGCGAAATTATTTTTCAGGGGCAATGAACACTAGAATTATACATCCCAATCCTTAGCAATACTCAGCAGAAATACTTCATGAATGATAGATTTCCCCCACTGCATTTGTTTCCCACTGTTATTTAATTTGATAAATGCGATTTTCTTTCAGAATTAGTTTTTTTTAAAAAAAGGACAGATAAATTAAAAAATTATCAAAATATTTTCAAAAAAGAGGAGAAAAGGGTAAAATTGTCAGAGGGTGTAGAGCTTATTAAATTATGAGATAGCCAAGGTGCTTATAAATGATGACATGGTGTAATATGTGTTGTTGTTTATCTACCTACTTTTAAGAATTGCTAAGGACTAGAAGGTTTTTACTATATCCTGATATGCAAAACCATAGAATTCAAAGGGGGTGTACTTTCCTTTTCACTTGAGAATACTTTAAAACTTCCTTCCTTCCTTCCTTCCTTCCTTCCTTCCTTCCTTCCTTCCTTCCTTCCTTCCTTCCTTCCTTAGAAAATCTGAATTTGGGGAAAAGAAGGATTCAGAAGCCAGGACGATAAAGGCAAAAGGTAAAAATACAGGCAAAAATAGAGGTGATTAAAAACCTGAGTACTTGCAAAAAGTCCCCAGAGATATGGATATTTACTTTGGAGGAAAGAATTCTCTGGGGTAGCTCCCTACCCAGAAAGCCAACTACCCTCAAAAATAAGAACAGAGTATTCATCAGTAACATTCAGAAAGCTGTTGAAAATGTAGCTGTTCAAATAAGGTGCTAGAGAGCCAGAGATGTGGTTAAGTAGGCACTTGCACATATATGGGAATTTTACTGTTGTTTTATGATATTTAAAGTTAGAGGATGTTTAATTATGGTTCATTGAAATTTATTTACATTTTGCTATACCCTATCCATTTCATTATTACTTTAAAAGCCTAACTAAAGTGACAAAGATATAGTTGTAATCAGTCAAACAAATACATCCATGTTAAGGCAACTCTCTGCAAGTGAATTTTCTTCTAAAGTATTTTTAGGCATGTAAGCAGCCAGTACAGGTAGTCCTCAATTTATGACATGTCGCTTAGGAACCATTCAAAGTTACGAAATAAAGGCATTTATGGCCTGGGTGCAATGCTCCAATGGCCATCAACCCTTCCCTGTGATCATATGACCACGATTTACAATATTTTTGCCAGATACTTTTTTTACTACTGAGTTTCTGCAAACGAAATGCCTATAGTGAAAAATAGCTTTACTTAATGACCACTGCATTCATTTAACAACTGCCACAAAAAAGGTCGTAAAAATCTGGCCCAGTCACTTAATGTTTAATGATTGTCACAACTTATGAACCTAATTGCAGGCTCAATTATGGTCACAAGTTGAGGACTACCTGTATAATCACCATGGAACCTGAAAAGTTTTCTAGAGTGACTTGCTAAAGGTCCTCTATGAGGTAGCTGAGCAGTTAGAAAGTTTGATAAATAAATAAATAAGTAAATAAATTTATGAAAATCAAAGTTCTTATTCTTTTTCCGTCTTCAAACAAAAACTGACCAATCCGAAACTTTCTTCTACTGTTAAGGAGCCTGCTTTGTTCCCAACCAACCTGAGAAGCTTCCACTATGTTAGAAGTAAACTAGGGATGAAAGTATTTCCTGACAACCTGTCTAAATTTGCTATCCTAAAATCTGAACATTGACCTTCATTTAGGACCACCCTTCATGCCACTGTTAATCCTTTTCTTAACGGAAATATTCTGACGAGCTAAATTCTTAAAGCCTGAACAGAGTTTTCAGAAAGAGAAATTCAGCATTTCTTGAGGACTGAATTTGTTGCAAAGTTCAAAAAAGGTCATTTTCCTACCAGAGACTTCCAGTGTCTTCATAGCACCAACCAGCCATCACTGAAATAATATTATTTTCATTTCTGCTATTTTGGGACTCGGGAAGATAGGCTGCTTGTGAAGAAATGACTTTAGAAAGTTCTTTAGTCTTAGGGCTCAAGAACTGGTAGTCCTTGACTTACAACCATTGATTTAGCGACCATTTGAAGTTACAATGGCACTGAAAAAAATGACATATGATCAGTCCTCACACATACGACTCCATGGCCATATGAACAAAATTCAGGTGCTTGGAAATCCACATGTAATTACAGTGGTAGCATCCTGAAGTCATGAAATCACATTTGTGACCTTGCCATCTGGCTTCTGACTAGCAAAGTCAGCGGGGGAAGCTGTATTCGCTTAACAGTCATGTGAATCGCTTAACAACTGCACTTAATAACAGTGGCAAAAAAGATTGTAAAATTGGACACAAGTCACTTAATAAGGACTTTGCTTAGCAACATTAATTCTGGTCCCAATTATAGTTGTAAGCTGAGGACTATCTGGATGTTGAAAAGAGACTGTGAAGATAGGAATGAGAGACTGACTACATTATTGGGGAAATAAGCTTTTTCTAATTATTATAGTTATGACAATTACGTTTTCCCAATATAGTATGAAATTTGGTTTCTTACAGTTCTAATTATAAGTTTTCAGTTATAAACTTCCCTGTTACTGGTAAAAAGATCTGCCTCTTTGCCAGATCACAGAAAGATTGTAAGAAAGTCCCTAGGAAGTCTCCACTCTAATATATGTGGTACTTTTGTCTCTCAAAGTCCAGTTCAGTTGCTGGAATTCTTGTAATCCTGTCCCTTTCTTCTGGATAAATCTTACCAAAGAGGAAAAAACAAAAAGGTTCTAGAGAGGAAGTAAACTTACGTTTTTCTCCAGAACTACTTAAGGAAGAGACTGCAATTGCAAACCATCATGATTTCGTATCTCTCATGTTCTTCTACTAAAGAAAAGGTTGCTGAACTATGAGATCATTCAAACCTATATTTACATCCAGGTATCTAATTCCAGAATGAAAAGGCAAATTTCCTTAGATGTCAACTTACATAGAATTTATAAACACCTAATGCCATGGGTTCATTTTACACCACCCTAAGGAAGCTTAAACCCCATTTAGCCAGGGATCTGTGCCCACCACCGCACTGCTGTACAATGCCATCTGGAAAAAAGTAATGCGGTACTTACATCCACAATGAGGAAATCAAGCCAGCACCAAGCGTTGGTGAAGTACTTCTTAAAGCCGTAGGCCACCCACTTCAGAAGCATTTCCAAAACAAAGATGTAAGTGAAGATTTTATCAGCATATTCCAGCATGGTTTTGATGTTCTTCCTTTCGTCCAAGTAGATGTCTTCAAAGGCCTGGGAGAACAAAGTGGCAGATTAAAGCATTTCCCATTGCAGATATTCTTTTTGAAAAGAATAACAGAATAATAAAATTGGAAGGGACCTTGAAGGTCTTCTAGTCCAGCCCCCTGCTCAAGCACGAAACCCTAGACCACTTCAATCTAATGATTGTCCAATCTCTTCTTTAAAAACTCACAACTTCCAAAGGCAAATTGTTCCCCTGATTAATTGTTCTCACTGTCAGGAAATTTCTCCTTAGTTCTAGGTTGGTTTTCTCTTTGATTTGTTTCCATCCACAGCTTCTTGTCTTGCCTTTAGGTACTTCGGAGAATAGGTTGAACCCCCCCCCGCCCCACCTCTCTTCTTTGTGGCAGCCCCTCAGATATTGGAAGACTGCTATCATGTCACACCTAGTTCCTTCTTTTCATTAAATTAGACATACCTAGTTCCTGCAACCATTCTTCGTGTTTTAGCTCAGTCCCCTAATCATCTTTGTTCCTCTTCTCTGCACTCTTTCTACAGTTGAAAGGGAGCTTGGAAGTCTTCTACTCCAAACCCTTGCTCAAACAGTAGATCAGTTTCCAACCCCAGAGTTGCATATTTTTCTTCGACCAACAAATGTTTTCCATTGTCTTAGTCAGAGATCCTACTTACCTACTGGTACCAGATCATCTCTAAACTTGGTTGTCCATCCTTAGCAACTTTAAAACTTGTGGACTTCAACTCCCAGAATTCCCCAGCCAGTCATTCTGGGAGCCGAAGTCCACAAGTTTTAAAGTTGACAAGATTGAACACTTCTGATCTAAACTTAGATGCTTGGAATTCTTCAACTAAGGGAGAGAATTCAGGGCCTCTAATTAACAACTCATCCTCAAATTAAGGATTTCCTGAAATGAAGCATTCATCCCTATATGCCAACAAAAGACAATTGTGAATCTTGACTCTGTCTTCAAAACCAGCAATGGGTAGTGTTTTCCATCATATCCAAGAGGAACCACATACTGAGATGATAACACAAATCACATGTATTTTTTTTTTTTAAAAGGAGAGGAAATTGTAGGTTTTATATTCACCAAAGCTCCGCTGCTGAGAAGAATCATGAAAATGATGAATGTCTCAAACCAACTGTGTTCAACGATTTGATAGCAGGTTTTCCTCAGGCGCCACCAAACTTTGCCAGGGAATTTTGTGACATCCACTGAACAGCATGGGAGAATGTGGACGCAAGCTAAAAAAAAAAAAAAAAGACAAAAACCCAGAAGAGTCACTTTAATATTGAAATTAGTATAGGAATTCCATAGGCTCCACTTTAAAAGCATGATTGGTTTGCAATATAGCTAGTCCTCAGCTTACGACCACAATTTAGTCCAAAATTCGTTAAGTGAGACATTTGTTAAGTGAATTTTGTTCCATTTTGCATCCTTTCTTGCCACAGTTGTTAAGTGAACCACTGCAGTTGTTAAGTTAGTGTTACAGCTGTTAAGCTGTTAAACTGTCTGCTTCCCTTTTGACTTTGCTTGTAGGAAGGTCGCAAAAGGGGATCACATGACCCCAGGACACTGCAACCGTCATCAATACAAATCAGTTTCCAAGCATCTAAATTTTGATCATGTGACTATGGGGATGACTCAAAGGTCATAAGTGTGAAAAATTATCGTAAGTCACTTTTTTCAGTGCCATTGTAATTTTGAACAGTTGCTAAATGAACTGTTGTAAGTCAAGGACTACTTGCGGTGAAGTAGGATAGTGCAAACTAAATTTAGCTTTATTTATTTATTTAGCTTTTGTGCCACCCATCTCTCCTAGAGGTGAATCTAGGCAGCTTACATTCAATAAAAACAATATAAAAGATTAAAATAGTAAGCAGTAACGCTAAAAAAACGATTTAACATTGACAAAAGATAGGAAAGAAGGCAGCAAGTTGCAAAGAAGGGGGAATCAGGTTCGCCTGATTCGCCAGTTGCGTCCCTTTTTAGATCGGGACTCTCTACACACGGTCACTCATGCCCTCGTCACCTCTCGTCTGGACTATTGTAACGCTCTCTACATGGGGCTCCCCTTGAGGTACACTCGGAGGCTCCAACTGGCGCAGAGTGTGGCCGCGCGGGTGGTTATGGGAGCAACGTGGAGCTCCCATATAACACCTCTCCTGCGCGAGCTGCACTGGCTCCCGGTGGTCTTCCGAGTGCGCTTCAAGGTTTTGGTTACCACCTTTAAAGCGCTCCATGGCTTAGGACCTGGTTATCTACGGGACCGCCTACTACCACCAATAGCCTCCCACCGGCCAGTACGCTCCCATAGAGAGGGGCTCCTCCGGGTGCCGTCGGCCAAACAATGTCGACTGGCGGCCCCCGGGGGAGAGCCTTCTCTGTGGGGGCACCTACGATCTGGAACGAGCTCTCCCCGGAGATACGGAGGATCCCGGATCTGCGCACCTTCCGCCGTGCGCTTAAAATGTTTTTATTCCATCAAGCTGGCCTGGCCTAAATCTTCTCCTTTTTAAAATTTTTAAATTTTAAATTTAAATTTTAAACATGAATTTGATATTATGGGATATTTTTAAAATTTAGCCAAATTGTTTAATCTGTTTTAACCTATTTTAAATTTTGTATTTTCTGTGTTTTTATCTTTTGGCTGTTCACCGCCCTGAGTCCTTCGGGAGAAGGGCGGTATAGAAATCTAATAAAACAAAACAAAAACATAAAACAAGAGATGGGGGAGGGTCTTATTTTAGTCCATTAATCATCTCCAGAATGACCCCAGGTCAGTTGGTAGAGCCAGGTCTTCAGACCCTCACAGAAGATCAAAGGATGGGTGCAGATCTCACCTCGGGAGGCACAATGTTCAAAAGGATAAGAGCCTCAGCAGAAGAGGCTCTTCTCCTTGGACCCTTCCAGCCAAAATTCCTTGGCTGATGGTGTCTTCAGCATGCCCCTTCTGCCAGAATCCCATTGGAGTGAGATGGTTCCTCAGACACCTTGGATCCATGCTATCAAGGGCTTCAAAGGTAAGAACCAACACCTTGAATCGGACCCGAAAGCAAACCAGAAACCAATGTAGTTCATGCAACAGGTGTGTTATGGGCCACTTTAGGGGCCCCAAGAACTGTGCAGGTAGTCCTCGACTTATGACCACGATTGAGCCCAAAATTTCTGTTGCTATGTAAGACATTTGTTAAGTGAATTCTGCCCCATTTTACAACCTCTCTTGCCACAGTTGTTAAGTGAATCACCGTTGTTAAGTTAGTAACATAGTTATTAAGTGAACCTGGCTTCCCCATTGACATTGCTTGTCGGAAGGTAACAAAAGGATCACATGACCCAGGGACATTGCAACTGCCATAAATATGAACCAGTTGCCAGCATCTGAATTTTGATCATGTGACCATGGGGATGCTGCAATGGCCGTAAGTGTGAAAAATGATCATGTCACTTTTTTTTTTCCTGGCTTGAGCAAGGGGTTGGAGTAGAAGACCTCCTAGGTTCTGTCCAACTCTGTTTTTTTATTATTTTTTTCCCGGTAACTTGTAACTTTGAATCGTCAGTAAAAGAACTGTTGTAAGTTGAGGACTATCTGTATACATCCCTTCCCTTTTTAAATGCATGGCTTAATTTCTTTGGTTTATTATTTCTTATTCCTTTCCTCTGCTCTGTGCAATGCTGATTCCCAAAGGGGAGAAGAATGACAGGCAAGTACAGGAGTGAAGGACAGACTCCCTGAAGCATAGATATCATAGGTATGTTTTGTTTGGCACCTGGTTTTGTACTGAACAAAGCAAGTTTGAAATTGGGCGATGTAGCTGACAGGCTGACAGCAATCAACTATCCTGCCCCTCCGAAGATTGCTGATGAGAACTATGGCCTTACTGGGCTCCAGTTTTCCTAGCTCAAGTTTGCTTACAAATATTTCTTATGATTCATTGGTAACAGATATAACTTTGTTTCAGACCATGGTAGTGGGCAATCATTCTGGGAATAAAAGCAAGCCTTTTAATGCAATTTAAAAGTAATGCATGCCATTTTCTCATAGATTCTCCTTTTTATCTTTCATTCCCCCTTACAGTCCTTTCCATTAAAGCAGAACTATTTCATAACAGGATTTTTTTTTATATGACATCACAATAAAATCTGCTATGGGACAATGGCATATTGTGTGTGTATCTGGGTGGATGGATGGATGGATGAGAGAAAGAGAGTGGAGTGTGTTTTAAAATAGCAGGCTTTACAGCTATGAGAAAGGAAGATAATGCTAGGTTGTCTTAGAGCGGGAGGCTGTGATCAGACAGAAATATTTGCAGGCGAACTTGGGATATTTTAGAGAACTTCCAAGACCATCCTTTCTCCAGTTATACTTTTTTCGTATAGTTTCCATCAACTTATGCTACCATGAAGTTGAACATTACAATGTCCAACACCTCTGAAGATCCCAGACTGATAATTCCAAGGCGAACAAATAAATACATACTCTTACATGGAAATCTGAAGGGATGGTCAAAAGAAGGGGCCAGACAAGAAATAACGGATGGAAGCTTATCAAAGAGAAAAGTAACCTAGAATTAAGAAGAAATTTCCTGACATTGGGAACAACTTGCCTTCAGAGGTTGTGGAGTCCTCCATCACTGGAGGCTTTCAAGAAGAGATTGTCTCCTGCTTGAGCAGGGAGCTGGACTAGAAAACTTCCAAGGTCCCTTCCAACTCTCTTATTCTGTATTCTGTGTGCTACAACCACAGGTGTCATGCATGTATTTGTTCTGCCCCAGCTACGGACCCCCAAAGAACGCAGCATACACAAAGTCTGTACAAACCTTAGTTTACGAAATTAAATAAGTTTTTTTTCTCCAAACAAAGGCTGTTAATTAACTTTCTTAACAGCCTACACGAATCCAAAGAATAAATAATCTTAATCTTACTATGGTTGGCAGAAAGCCCAGAAGCAATTTGCAAAGAACTAAGATCAAGGCACGAAGGAAAGTGAACGAAGTTGTTCCCTGCAAATTGCTTCAATCAGCATTCCTCCTTAAATAGGCTAAGGGAGTGGTCAATTAGACCCAAGCCTTACTCTCGAGGAGACCTCCTCCTGAGGAGCCACTCCTGCCTTTTGGCAGCTCTGCGCGCCCGTGCATCGAGAAGAGGCTCCTCCTCTTTGTCCTCTTCACTTAAGGGAGCTTCTGGAGGTTCTGAAGGCCTTGGCTGAATCCCCACCTTTGGCACCACATCTTCTCCAGCCTCCTCATTGTCCGACTCGAGTGCCAGCTGCACAGGCTGCTGGCGCAGCACCATACCAGCCTCCTCGTTGTCCGAATCAGCCACCAGCCGCACAGTCCGTGTACGGGCCACAACAGTATTGTAAAAAAAAAAAAATTAAAAAAAAAAAGGAGGGCTTCTCCCATGTGAGAAATAGTCACCAGCTTGAATTTTTTGACCCCCTACAGACACCTTACATAGGCTAACCAGTTTGGTTACAAATGGGGATTAGGAAATTAACTTTCAAAATTGAATAGAAGCCATGGAGCATGGAATCAAAATCTACCAAGCTAACCCATGGCTTTCAATTCAGCACCATTAAAACATTTTTCCATGGTCCACTTCTGAGACCGGAAGTAAGTCATGATGAACGTTCTGGGGGAAACAAAGAAGCAGGACTTTTGGAAGGTAAGCAAGGGAAAAGTGGATCTGTCTTCCAATCAATTCCTTGGAATCATGTCCCGCCCACCTCTAGCTTGCCAGTTGCACCACGTTGTTTGGTCTCTAGAGATGTCACTACAGAACATTGCCCTTAGCTTCATTTTGGTCACCATATTTGATGGTGCAAAGATGAAACATCAGACACCTTTTAAAGAAAGGGACAATTCCCTAGGTGAGCCTGTCAAGAATCATGATGCATTACTGGGTTCAGGCTAGTCTGGAGGTTCTTCTTGAAAACCCCCAGTGATGGAGCATCCAGAACTTTTGGAGGTAAGCCATTCCACTGATTAATTGTTCTCAGGAAATTTCTTGATTCTAGGTTGGATCTCTCTTTAATGGTCTTCCACCCGTTATGTCTTCTCCTGCCCTCAAGTGATGACGGGAATTTTAGATGGAAAATTTTCTTCCCTCGTCTCTCAGTTGTAGGGCCATTGATTGCTGCCCTCAGCAGTTGTTGTGCACTCCTAAGCCAACCTTTTAAATAACTTTGTGTAGTGCTTGTTGTTGTAGCAAGGGAGCTCTGGGGTTCCCCTGACTTAGTCTAAGGAAGGGGATCTTGCTCTAAGGAAGGTGCAGGGGCCTTCCTGTGGGTGAAGGGGCCTCACCCACTCTACTTTCATTTCATTGTAATGGAAAAATCTAAGGGAAACTGAATGGGCAAATGAATCACAAAGATAGTCAAAGATAACATCCTTAATTTTTGAACAAATATGTCGTCTGCATGTTCATGATATATGAGATTCCAGGTGATTTCTTCCAGTGATTTCAGGTAGTAACACATGGAAGAAAAGTTCTATGGAATCAATAATTCATTTTAGAACACATCAAAGGTCCCACCATCATTTTTTGAAAATGGTCGTCTAAGGCAGACCAGGGAAACTATAACTGTCTTCTATAAAAGGATCTATCTCCTATAAAATGATTGTCAGGTTTTGATGTCGTCTCAAATAAATTGCACTCCCAAACAATTAATCTTTGCTGAAATATTCCATTTATTGATTTCGACAGATCTGGCCCTGACTTCGTCATAGCCGATACTAACCCTCTGACCCGCAAACCCTTCCCTTTCCGTTCCCCAATTCTCATCTTCTCATTGGCCATCTTCCAAGTCAGTCTCCCCAGCTTTTGACCTCACCCCACAGGAATGTTCCCCCCTCCCATCCCATCTCCTAGGGGATATTATCTACAGAGAAAATAAGTAGGTGAAAAGTCAAGCCTCGTCTCTTCCTTTTTATGGCAGCATCAGAATGCTGACATCGATGCCTTAACAAAAATTCTTGAAGCTATTGAGTAATCTAATAGCAGAAATGGAAAAGCTCTGTTGTCACATTCTTGCTACAGAATCCACCAGCAGAGACTAACCCTGGTTCAGCCACCAAACTGAAGTCACTGTAGGTAATTCATATTGCCCAGGAAACTGAAGGACTGAAGGATTGGTAAAGTAATAAACCAACAGACCTACGACTGTTGTTGTGTCCTAAGATCATGTGACCCCCTTTTGCAGCCTTTTGACAAGCGAAGTCAATGGGGAAGCCAGATTCACTTAACAACTGGGTTACTAACTTATCACATGCCTTGATTCACTTAACAACTATGGCAAGAAAGGTCTTAAAATGGGGGCAAAAGTCATGTATCAAGTGCCTCACTTAGCAACATAAATGGGCTCAATGGACACCTAACTTCAAAAACATCATCAAAAAAACACAACAAAAAATGTTCTTTCTGCACCAACTGAGGAAGCTCAAACTGCCCAAGGAGCTGCTAATATAGTTCTACAGAGGAATTATTGAGTCTGTCATCTGCACCTCCATAATTGTCAGGTTTGGTTCTGCTTCAGACTTCAGAGGATAATTAGAACTGCAGAAAAAAACAATTACCACCAACCTGCCTTCCATTGAGGACCTGTATACTGCACGAGTCAAAAAGAGGGCTGTGAAAATATCTACAGACCCCTCACAACCTGGACATAAACTGTTTCAACTCCTACCTTCAAAACGACGCTATAGAGCACTGCTCACCAGAACAACTAGACACAAGCAGAGTTTTTTCCCGATGCCATCACTCTGCTAAACAACTAATTCCCTCAACACTGTCAAACTCTTCACAAAGTCTGCACTACTATTAATCTTCTCATTGTTCCTACCACCCATCTCCTCCCACTTATGACTGTATGACTGTAACCTTGTTGCTTGTATCCTTATGATTTATATTGTTATTGTTTCCTGATTGCTTATTTGTACCCTATGACTATCATTAAGTGTTGTACCTTATGATTCTTGACGAACGTATCTTTTCTTTTATGTACACTGAGAGCGTATGCACCAAAGACAAATTCCTTGTGTGTCCAATCACACTTAGCCAATAAAGAATTCTATTCTATTCTATTCTATTCTATTCTATTCTATTCTATTCTATTCTATTCTATTCTATTCTATTCTATTCTTCTCAGTTGTGGTCATAGGTTGAGGACTACCTGTATTTTGACATTTTCCATCAAGTGCATTAATGTTTGGTTGCTGCCTGGAATCAAAACCACAAAGAAAATGTCTCAGATCTCAGGGCCTCTCCCTGTCCTATGGGGCTTCTGTTATCTCCTTCAATCATTTTTCACATCCTATCTCTGGCAGTTATCTCCAAGTAATCCCCTCGGAGCAGGCTTGTTCCCAAGTTAAATAATCCTTGGGGATGTGTATGCTTGCAGTTTTCTGACAGCTCATCACATCTTAGTCCCTATCTTGATTCTCCCGTTTCCTGCTTCCACTCATAGCTCCCCAGGGAACAATCAGCTGCAATGGAACTTCATGCCTTTTGAGTAATTGCGTATATTAGAGGGAGAATTAAGAGTATTTTTCTCGCGTCTCATCTTTGCATTTTATTGGCAAGAACAAGTGGGCTTCCCCCAAACCTGGAATGCTTTAGCCTTAAAAAAATAAATTGTCATATCGTTTTATGCAATCAGCTAAAGGTTACAGAAAATGGCTGCAGATCACCAGGTTGGGAGGGAACTGGTGGGGAAACATAGGTTTTTGTTGCCTAAAGAACATTTCCATTTTTCTGCAAGCAATCCTGTTAGGAGAATTAAGCAAGTTCAATAATAAAAATTAAAGAAAGAAAGCATGGTGAGAAAAGAGGGTTAAATTCACTGTTAGCCTGCACTTAAAATAAAAGACAAGAGAATAAATAGTCTTCATCAAGAAAAGGTAGACTTAGGGAAACAGTCCATGATATATTTTTTTACTAAATTGGGGTGCCTCAACTAAGAAATTCCTGCTGCCCAGGGTAGCCACCCATATAATCTATGAGAAAAGAGATTCCTTGGTGAATCCTTGCACTGAATTAGGTGAGAGGCAAGCAAGAGATTGGTTCAAAGTAATCTCAGGCTGGCCCCACTGGAGACAGTGGTTAAGGGATTGGACAGGATCTAGGAGCCCAAGGTACAAGCCCTCCCTCAGTCATGGAAGCTAAGGGAGTAACTTTAAGCCAGCTATTATTTCATTCATCCTGATATATCTCATAGTTTTGCTACTGTGGGGGAAAATTGATGGACATAATGCTACAGATGCTACCTTCAGCTCTTGGAAAAAGGAGAGGGATATTCCATCCATCCATCCATCCATCCATCCATCCATCCATCCATCCATCCATACACACACACACACACACACACACACATCTATCTATCTATCTATCTATCTATCTATCTATCTATCTATCTATCTATCTATCTATCTATCTATCTCTGCTTATCTGGGTGTTGATTGCTGGTGAGGAGGTGTTTTGATCTTTTTATTATCTTTTTATCTTTTTTTTTTTAATTTGATTTCTATGCCGCCCTTCTCCGGAGACCCAGGGCGGCTTACACTGCGTTAAGCAATAGCCTTCATACTTTTGTATATTTATACAAAGTCTGCTTATTGCCCCCACAAACTGGGTCCTCAATTTACCTACCTTAGAAAGGATGGAAGGCTGAATCAACCTTGAGCCTTGGCGAGATTCGAACCTGCAGTAATTGCAGGCAGCTGGTCTTAATAACCAGCTTAATAACAGGGTGCCTTAGACCACTGTACTACCAAGGCTCATTTTTGATCTCTCTTGAATGGTATGTACATGTTGTTTATCCCTGTGTTTTGTTTATTTGTTTGAGTGCCAAGCTCAAACAAATTATTATTTGTTTGAGTGCCAAGCTCCAGGACTTCTAGGACGTTTTTTGACTTGGTTTGGTCTAGGATGCTTACAGTTTTCCAGCTGAAACTATGGTTAAGTCTATCCATGTATTGTGAAATTAAGAAGTTTCATCATGACTTTTTCTGCCAGTTGGTGCCAGTTGGTGTCCATGCATAGTGCTCCATACGTCCTAATGGCCATGTGACCAGGGAAATGTCTTCCGACAGCACTGGTTCAATGGCCTTGAGATGGAGATGAGCACCGCCCCCCCCTAGAGTTGACAATCACTAGAGGAGTAAAATCCTCAGGGACTCCTTTACTTTTTTTTTTTCTTTTAAAGAGCACAAATGCTTATCTCAGTTTTGGTGCTGGAACTCTTGAATTGAAGCAGAATTTCAATGAATTTGAAATGTTTGAATGGGTCTTTCTCATATTTATTCTACCTGCTTTAATCCATTAAATGTTTAAGGAACATATTTTTTTTTCACATTCCTGGGGTTTATTAGATTCCTTGGTACAGCAATTTTAAGAACTGTGAAGGGTAACTCATCCTATTTTTAATCAGTAGGACTCAAAAACAGATAAATTGACATAGTCCTTGCTAAATTGAAATTTTACACATGAAACTCTGACTTTGTTATTATTGACAGGAGGGAATATTAATATAAATACACATTCTAATCTAACAGGCATTTATGTGGATGCAGAATTCTCACTCTGCAAATAAGGGAAGGGCTCGCATAGAGGTAGTTCTTGACCTTCAACAGTTCATTTAGTGGCTGTTCAAAAATTACAATAATACTGAAAAAAGTGACTTATGACTGTTTTTCACACTTACGACCATTGCAGCATCTTTATGGTCACATGATTAAAATTTGGATGCTTGGCAACTGGTTCATATTTATGACAGCTGCAGTATCCTGGATAAGTAAAGTCAATGAAGAAGCCAGATTCACTTCACAACCATGCAACTAATTTAATAACTGCAGTGATTCACTTAACAACTGTGGCAAGTAAGGTCGTAAAATGGGGCAAAACTCACTTAACAAATTGATTGCTTAACCATATAAATTTTGGACACAATCATGGTCATAAGCCAAGGACTACCTATTTTACAATGGTATTTATAGAGACTTGTATTTTTTTTGTACTCCAGAAATCCAATCTTCTCCTCCAAAGTAGTCTCATTCAGTTTTGTTTATGCTATTCCATGGTACTCTAAGCCATATTTTGATGAACCAAGATTTGATGAAAGAGTCACATTGTTTGGCCCTGGCATGCCCAGTCATAAACCAAGATTTACAAAACACAATGACTTACAAACCAACCATTGATGGAGCCAAACTGTGTGGCCCAACATCGTGAGCGGGGCCTGCCAGTGAAGGTGTAGTGCAGAAATAAGGAAACCAACTCTTCAGAAGTTGTCACCATCTCCATGTACTGATTGCTGCTAATGGAAGATAATGGGAGCTGAGTTCCCACACCATCTGGATTGTCAGACTTGCTCAGTGTAAAAGAGTTTAGAGCTGGCCATGGGAATAGGGAAGGAATTTAATGAGTCATTTAGGGAGGAATTTCAGAAAAGGTTACCAGAAACTCAAAATAATGTCATTTTAATTTTGTTTAGTATAAGATGGGACACAGAGGAACTTGCACAGGCTTTTGAGATTCCGCTATTCTATTTCATCGCGATAAAAATAATAATCCTGGAATCCCTGCTTTTTGACCTAGCCTATTCTGAAGGGGTGATTCTCAACTGGGAAGATGGATTGGGACAGAATGAGAAGGGTGGATGATGTAAAGAATGACAGGAAAGGGAAGCAGAAACAGAGACTGGTAAGAGACAGACAAGCCAAAAAGAATTAAGGCAAAAGAGTTGGTGAAGGAACACTTCCTTCCTTCCATCTCTCTGCTTTATGAGAATGTAAATCTCCCAAGGATTCCAAGCAAAGAAGCCTTTTTTGGGGACAGAAGCTGAGCTTATATCCTGTTCCATCTATCTATGGCTTCCAACATCAGTTTGGTCTAGTGTTTAGGACACCAGAGTAGAAGGCAGAAGACAATGAGTTCTAGTCCAGGGATCCCCAAAACCTGGGCCATGGCCTGGTATTGGACTACAGCCCATTGGGAACTGGGCCACACAATGGAGGGTGAGTGGGAGAGTGCCTGAAACTCCATTTGCACAAGTAGCAGGTGCACATGCCCTGCACAGCTTGCAGAGAACCTCTCCCCACCCCCACCAGTGCCGCCAACGGGACCGGACTGCAGAGCCAAAAATCTTAGGCATGGGTGACTATGGGCCAATCTTCAGGAGACTGTGAATTCTAGTACCGCTTTAGGCATGAAAGCCAGTTGGGTGACTTTGGATCAATCCCTCACTCTCAGCCCAATCCACATCACAGGGTTGTTGTCAGGAAAAAAGGAGAAGGAAAGAATATTAGGTATATTTGCTGCCTTATTTATAAGAATAATAAAGGTGGAATAAAAGTAATAGCCATTCTATGTCTCATTCAGGCATGTGAGGGTTAATCTTGAAGGAGAGACAGCTGCAAACCTGCCAGAGTATAAAGAAAAAACGGTATCACTGAACTATGATCTAGAGTAATCTTTTCTGGGTTACCTCACCAGGCTCAATGAAAATGAGCAGGGTTTTTTTTTTGCTGGGGCTCGGAGAATTTGGTTAGAGTTCTGTTATAGCAATGCAAAGAGAAAGTCGCTAAACCAGAGATCAATTTTTAGGCTATTTTTAACCAGCCAAATCCCGCAATCACTTCCTTTCAAAGGTTGCAATTCCCCAGCTACCCAGCCTTAATCCAAGCTGCCTTTGCGCTTCTGAATTGTTCCAGTCAAGAGAAGAAAAGGTCATCCTTACTTTCTGGGAGGCAATCTTCAGGATCCAGCAGTTCTTCTGCCAGTTCGGGCATCTGTTCCAGAAGCTCTGAGGGAATGGCCAAATCCACTGTACTTCCTTCGGACAGGCTGATTTCATCGAATTTCTAGGGAAGAAAGAGCAGAGATTTCATCACCCACTCTAATGGAAGTGCCTGTGATTTAAAATAATAAAAAAAAAACCCACGCTGCCTGTGTTGCATGATTCAGTCATCTCTGAGAAGGATAAAAACATAGAATAACAGAGTTAGAAAGGCCTTGGAGGTCTTCGAGTTCAACCCCCTGCTCGAGGAGGAGATTTATACCATTCCAGACAAGTGGCTGTCCAATCTCTTTTGGAAAGCCTTCAGTGATGAAGCACCCACAACTTCTGGAGGCAACTTCTGTTCCACTGGTTGATTGGAAAGAAATTCACACGGTTGCTATATGGGAAAGGGTGGTGCATGCAAACGCACAAAGAAAAAACAAAATCATAAAGAAAAGCAACTCTATAGAAGTATTTTATAACTACAGTGCTCAATTGTCTTTGGGTTGTTATTTAACAACCATAGGAAGCCACTGGTAGAGGTCACTTGTCAGTTTGAAATGAAGCGTCTTCCTAGAGAAGATAAGATGACCGTGTGCTGCTAAAGTTATTTCAGAGAGACACAGTTGACAACAATAAGGGGAATGCAAGGTAAAATATGATGGGGAGAATATTATTTAATTATTTTATTTGTATCCCCCTCCCCTTTATTATTTTTTCAAATCACTCAAGGCAGTGAATATATGCAACACATCTTCCTCCTCCTATTTTCCCTTAAAACAACAATCTTGTAAGGTGGGTTATGATGAGAAAGAGTGACTGTCACCTATCTGGTTTTCACGCCTAAGGCAGGACTGGAACTTACCATCTCCTGGTGATGGGTCCAAAATTAACCAGCTGGCTTTCCTGCCTAAGGTGGGATTTGAACTCACTGTTTCCTGTTTCTAAACTGGTGCTTTAACCACTAGACCAGTGATGGCTAACCTTTTTGACATTGTGTGCCAGGAAGGGGGTGGGTGGGGGAGGTTTGCGTATGCGCGTGCCCACACCTATAATTCTATGCGCCCCGCCCTGTGCATGCATGCTCAATTCCCCCTTGCTCCTGGCCCTTTTTTCTTTGTCACCTGGCTCCAGATCCTCTCTATGCATCTGGGGAGGGTGAAAACAGCCTTCCCCACTTACCCCCAGGCCCTCCGGAGGCAGAAAACAGCCTGTTTCCCTACTTCTGGTGGGCCCAAAAGGCCTGAAAATCAGATGGCCGGCACGCATATGCGCGCCAGAGCTGAGCTGAGCTGACGTGCCCACTGATATGCCGTGTAGAACAACCTGCTGTTAAAAAAAACCCCAAATCCTAAGATCCTAATCTTTGAAAACACCCCTTCATATTTGGAAAAGAAAGACACATCAGCCGAGTTCATAAAATAACTAGGCTAAAGTAGAATTGGATGGCTGTGATTTAACAAGTTGCAGGAAGCCAGACTTTGCCTTAATATGCTTTGTAAATCAGATTGTCACATTATGTCATAATAATGTAAGTGATATGTCTGGGCTCAGAGTGCTTTGTGAACCCAGCAACTGTTTTCTTACGCAGGTTTAGGTTTCAGTGTGTTGTTCCCAGGACTGTCAAAAAATCAAGACAGGGTTGCAACTGTATGATTGAACCTAAACCATTTTTTTTTTTTTGGGTGCACTGAGACACAAATAAAAAGGGACAAGGCTTCAATCATGTGGGCGCCACCCCCGTGTTTGCTATTTTGATATCCCCCATTCTCAGATATTACTGGTTGTGCCTATTGCTTCATTCTTCTACTTCGGCTGCGACAAATATACACAATTAGCTTGGAGTAAGCCCACTGAAAGCAACTGAAATTAAATTCTGAATATAAGATTACTCAGTTAAGAATTTCATGTGATGAGGTTCCGGAATGCGATATTTGGGGAAAAATTACAACAGGTAGCTCTCAACTTACAACCACAATTGAACCCAGCATTTTCTTTTGCTAAGTTAAGCATTTGTTAAGTGAGTTCTGTCCCATTTTACGACCTTGCTTGCCACTGTCGTTATGTAAATGATTGCAGTTAAGTTAGTAACATAGTTGTTAAATGAAGCTGGCTTCTCCATTGCTGGGCAGAAGGTCACAGAAGGTGGTCACTTGACCCCAGGACAAGTGCCAGTTCCAAGAGTCTGAATTTTGATAACATGACCATGGGATGCTACCATAGTCATGAGTGTGAAAAATGGCCATAAGTCACTATTTTCAATGCCATTGTAACTTTGAATGATCACTAAATGAATGGTTGTAAGTCGAGGATTACCTGTATTTAGCTCCATGTGATGATGTAAGCATCTAGAAGTTGCTAATAGTTTTACAGTCTCCTAACTCTCTCAAAGAGCAAATTCCTGCATTAATAAACTTTTACTTTCAGAAAAGGAGATTGGAAGTCATTTCTTAAAGTATCAGGATCTCTGATCCTCAAAGCAGGTACCCTAACTGGGACAACAACAAAATTCAAAGGTCCCCAATGCCTCTGGGGATTCCTGGCATTGATTCTGAAAGAAGTAGAAAGCTGAGATCCCAACAGAAAGAAGGAACAGATTGAATTAAACCGGGTAAACAGAGAATAAACAGGGTCTGCAGCAAGAATTACCAGGCAGCGACAAAAGGAAAGATTATAATATTTGTGGAGCTCAGCAGCACAGCCACAGGGGGGATAAATGAGAAACCCAAAACAAAGAAACACAATTAAAAACATGCACAGTAAGAGATGAGAGCTCTTTCAAAGTAAAAGAATGTGTCTGCTATATTCTGGGGAAGGGGAGGAGATGAAACATTTTGTGGGATCAACTGAAAGCTGTGCCATCTTCATCATAATTTAAAAACTTGGGAGGACAGCAGCCATTCAAACTTGTAGAATTTTTTAATTATTGTGGTTTATGTTATTTGTTTACATCCCACCTTTTAGAACAACGGTCCCCAATCTTTCGGGCATCAGGGATCAGTTCCGCAGAGAGAGATTTTTCTATGGACTGGAGAGGTGTGTGGTTTTGTGTGTTGCCTGCATCTTGTGGGTGGGCTTTGCTTGTTTGCGTAGCCTGGTTTCTGGCATGCCACGGATGGACCAGTACTGGTCCACGGACCGGGGGTTGGGGACCCCTGTTTTAGAGGATGTGAGATGGCTCAGCAGTTAGGGTTGAGCTTATCTGGTGGAAAGCTGACAACCTAGGTTCAAAGCCTGAGTATGAGTTGGAGTGAACTCCTGTTACTTGCCCCAGCTCCTGCCCACCCAGCAGTTCAAAAGCATGCAAATGCAAGTAGATAAATAGGTACCAGTTTGGTGGGAGAGCAACGCCTTGGCATGCAATCATGCTGATCACATGACCAGGGAAGCGTCTTTGGACAATGATGGCTAGGAAAGGCAGATGAGCACCACCCCATGACTGAATAGGGGCTAATGCCTCCTAAGGCAGCATTTAACATCCAGCTGCCTGCAGTTACTGCGAGTTCAATTCTCACCAGGCTCAAGGTCGACTCAGCCTTCCATCCTTTCTAAGGTAGGTAAATTGAGGTCCCAGTTTGTGGGGGCAATAAGCTGACTTTGTATAAATATACAAAAGTATGAAGGCTATTGCTTAACGCATTGTAAGCCGCCCTGAGTCTCCGGAGAAGGGCGGCATAGAAATCAAATTATATATATATATATATATATATATATATATATATATATATATATATATATATATATATATATATATATGTAGGTCTTTGGTTATTCGGGTCTTCTCCCACGTAAAATTGGAAGTGTCTTGGCGACGTTTCGACAAAGTCTCATTCGTCATCTTCAGGCTGGTGTTCTCGGCTTCATGCTTCCAGGAGCATGATATATATATATATATATATATATATATTCCATTTTTTTTTCATCCTGCCTTTATTTTTTTAAAAAGCAACAAGGCAAACTTATGCTATACTCCTTCCTCCTCCTATTTTCCTCACAACAACCCTGTGAGGTGAGTTGGGCTGAGAGAAAATGACTGGCACAGTGTCTCCCAGCTGGCTTTCCTGCCTAAGGGGTTCTAGAACACACAATCTCCTAGTGATTGGCTAAAAGTCACCCAGCCGGCTTTCCTGCCTAAGGCAAGACTAGAATTCACAATCTCCTGATGATTGGCTTACCTAGTTGACTTTCATGCTTAAGTCAGGACTAGAACTCACAGTCTCCTGTTTTCTAGTCTGGTTTGTCTCAACGACTAGGTTTAACTGCTCCCTTTAAACAAAAAAGATACCCAGACACATGGAAAGCAATCCCTGGCCCTTTTACTGGGCTGGAGGGAGAGAGGTTAAAAGGAAATATCCACATAACATTTGATCAGTAGCCTAAAAAGAAGCAAACCTGGTCCTAGCTTTTGCTCTGCTTGGCTAATAAGTGCTCAGCTAATGGATAACTAATGGAAAAAGCACTCACAGCATCTGTTTCCAAAGAGGAAGATGGCTTTAAAATGACTCCACTCCTTTGATCACCGGATTTTCACCAATCGGCTGTCTCACCCATCATTTCTTTAATATACCAGAATTGTCACATTTCTGGCTCAACACGCAAAAATTCCAGACTCCTTGCACACAAAATCTGACTTTTGTTTGAAATGGGTAAGCAGAGTACACTAAGCCAGACAGGAATTATGGTAGCAAAGAAAATAAGCAATGCAGGTAGTACTCAGCTTATAACCATTCATTTAGTGACTGTTCAAAATTACAATGGCACTGAAAAAAGTGATTTATGGCCATTCTTTTATACTTACAACTGTTGCAGCATCCCCATGGGCTAATAATTCAGATGCTTGGCAACAACTGAGCCTTGGTGGCGCAGCAGATTAAAGTGCTATTAAGTAGCACCAGCTGCCTGCAATTACTGCAAGTTCAAATCTCACCAGGCTCAAGGTTGACTCAGCCTTCCATCCTTTCGAGGTAGGTAAAATGAGGACCCGGATTGTGGGGGCAATAAACTGACTTTGTATAAAAAAAGAACACCGCTTAGGGTGGGGCCGAAAGCCCTACTAAGCAGATATATACAAAAGTATGAAGGCTACTGCTTAATGCATTGTAAGCTGCCCTGAGTCTCCGGAGAAGGGGGCATATAAATCGAATAAATAAATAAATAAATAAATATTTATGACAGTTGTTCTGTCCCAAGGTCATGGGATCATTTTATGACCTTCCCAGCCAGCTTCCAAAAAGCAAAGTCAATGTGGGAAGCAAGATTCACTTAATGACTGCATGATTCAATTAGTAACTGCAGGGATTTTCTTAATAACTGTGGCAAAAAGATTATAAAATGGAGCCAATTCATTTAACATCTGTCTTCATTAGCAATGAAAAATTTTGGCTCAAATATGGTCATAAGTCAAGGACTACCTGTACTGGAGTGGTATACTTTCTTCTTGCCCAGAATATTATTATTATTATTCATTGTTAAGTGAATCTGGCTTCCTCATTGACTTTGCTTGTCAGAAAATTGTAAAGAGTGATCATGTGATCCTAAGACACTGCAGTTGTCATAACTATGAATCATTTGCCAAATGTCTGAATTTGATCATCCGCTACAATCGTCCTGTGAAAAATGATCATAAGTCACTTTTTAAAGCAACATAGTAACTTTGAATGATCACTAAATGAACTGTTGTAAATTGAGGACTACCTGTAATATTCTCTTACTCCTAATGTGTTTGGTAGTTGTCTCTACCAACTGTCTCACTGCTTTTTCTGTTTTTTTGCCTGTTCTTTATCATACTCATTTATGGCACCACATTTTCCACTTAGTCTCAAGCCTTCAACTTCTTTTCTTCTCAACTCATGAAAAATACTGCCTGAATTGTCAACCTCTCTATTAAAGTACTGCTCTCTCCTTTAAGCAGGCCTCCGTCCAACTGAAGGTCAGCTAGGCAACATCTGGCATGCTTTTGGGTTGTCCAACTGTTAATGTCCCAGTGTGCAGGCCCAAGCAAGATGGATGAAAGCAGGATCTACCTCCTTCCTCTACAGCAGTATTTACAAGTGGAGATGTGATCAGGATGACACAACGTTCCTTGTGATGTCACAACAGTTGCGCTACAGCTTAATGTATGTAGATAATTATGATGCAGAGAAGGAAGGGTGGAGTTTGTACTGCAACGACCCAATGCATATATTAGGCATGTCCAACCTTGCCAAATTAAAGACTTGTGGGCTTCAATTCCCAGAATTCTCCACCCAGCCATGCCTTATTAAAGTCCACAAGTCTTTGAACCTTTCTCTCCCTCTCTCTATATCCAACAGTGCTTCTCTGGGTCTGTCTGGGGATATTTCTCTTCTGCTAGCTTTTATGGGGTATAATGCCTGGGAAGAAAGGTAAAAAAATGAGCTTAGAGAATTGATACGATCCTGGTGGATTTTCTTTCTCCAATACTGGACAATGATGTGCTGAAAAAGAAGCAGCATCAGCAGCACCAGAGCAGAAAATCTACTATAATGACTGGCATACTCACAAATAGGAGCAACACCACTGGACACTGATATGAAACAGGATAGGAATTGGCAATAAGGACAATAATTTCATGCTTGACATGGCTTTGGGTTAACTTTAGGATGTGTGGACAACATTTTAAGTCAATAATGGGGAATATTCCTAGGAGTCATGAAAATACTCCCCAACTGTGAATTTTACAAAATTCGCAGTTTTGCAAAATTCACTGTTGAGGAGTATTTCCATTAAGTGGCACCAAAATGTCACAAAGAGGGTGCAGGCTTTCTAAGTAAGTAAGCTCTCCAGAACTAACTAACTGATTGACTTACTGATTGATTGATTGACTGACTTGACTGTTGCACCAAGCAAGAATCCATAAAAAAGAAAGGATGAGAAAGAAGGAAGAAACTCTAATGTTTTCATCAACACCTATGAAAATATGTGGGGGATGTTGACTGAATGCATTTTTTTTTTAATTAAAGCGGAATAGCAGATGTCATGTTTCACCTGGCACTGAGAAGCAAAAGAAACAGGATTCCCTGAATTTTAGGTGAATTTTTCTGTTCCTGAATGGTTTGAGCATCAATTACACTTACCCACCGCTACTCTTTGTAGGAGGAGAGCTGTATTACTCTGTGGAGGCAAAGAATCAGGAGTCTATTAGCCCCTTTTTTCAACTAAGACATTTTACTAAGAGGCAGAAGCTTTTGTGGAAAAGGGTGCCGTCAGCCTCCTAACTTTTCTTTTTTACGAACCACTAGCAAAGGTATTCAGTTTACAAGTTTTATCTTGAGATCTACGAAACTCAAAGCTGTCAGATCCGCTTTTATTTTACAATGTAATTTTTTTTCTTTCCTCGTGCCTTCATTTTTGCAATAACCTCCCAAGTGAAGAGTTGTGGAGAATTCAAACACTTGCAGTGTCTTTGGAATTGCTCTAATTGAACTCAAAATAGTAAGGATACAAGTAGTCCTTGAGTTACAACCACAACTGAGCCCAAAATTCCCACTGTTGAGCAAGACAGTTGTTAAGTGAGTTGTGTCCCATTTAACAACATATCTTGCCAGATTTGTTAAGTGAATAACTGCAGTTGTGTATCATGTTGGTAATACCATTTTTAAGTGAATCTGGTTTCCCCATTGACTTTGCTTGTCAGGGGATCGCAAAAGGGGATCATGTAAGGCCACGATATACAACTGTCATAAGTATGAACCAGTTGCCTGGTATCTGAATTTTGATCAGGTGATCATGGGGATGCTGCAACCGTTGTAAATGTGAAAACTAATCATGAGTCACTTTTTTCAGTGCTGTTATAACCTCAAATAGTCACTAAACAAATGGTTATAAATTGAGGATTATCTTTATTGTCAAATTGCAGACTGAATTTTTTGGGGTGGGTATATCAATACAATTATCTTGCTTTCCATCTAACTAAAATGGTTCATTGCGATATGCCTGGTAGGAAGAAGGGCGGCGTATAAATTGAATACATTTATAGATATAACGAATGAATAAATAAAATTATTGGTTAGACAGGGCTCCTAGGAAGTGTTCTCTGGTTCTATTGCTTTTGAATGCAGCTGAATGCGGACTTTCAGCATTAGCTCTGAGATGGTTTTTGAGATAGGTCCCACGCAGTTTAGACTTCGTCCCAAGAGACCTTGCAAGAGTACCCTGTAGAGAACAAGTCTCCAAAAAGAGCAACCTTCCTGCAACGCTCCCTCTCTCTCCCTCTCTCTCCCCCTCCCTCCCTCCCTCCTCCCCCCTTTCTCTCTCTCATGTCGGCTCTTAGGCCGCCTCATCTAACTCCCTGCCTATTCTGCGGCATTTTCTGGCAAGATGCCACGTTCTCTGATCCCCTCTTTGTTTATATCCTCAGTGAAGATTATATTTCTTTTCTGGGATGGAAGCAGTTTAAAGTTAGGGAATAAAAAAGCATTGGCTGCTGTTGCTGCGTTTGGCCACTGCTCCACACTGGAAAGTTTGACTTTGTGCTCCATTAACACCAGATACTCTTTTCCTGACCTTGCCTTTTATTCCAATGCAAACAACTACATGCTTAACATGAAGAGCCTTGATAGTACAGTGGACTAAAGCACTGTTATTAACATTTGCTGTTTGCAATTACTGCAAGTTCAAATCTCACCAGGCTCAAGATTGACTCAGCCTTCCATCCTTTCTAAGGTGGGTAAATTGAGGACCCAGTTTGTGGGGGCAATAAGCTGACTTTGTATAAAATATACAAAAGTATGAAGGCTATTGCTTAACGCATTGTAAGCCGCCCTGAGTCTCCAGAGAAGGGCGGCATATAAATCAAATTAAACCCCCCCCCAAAAAAAACCAGAGAAATTCTTCCCGCCATTAACACTTTCCATATTTATTATTTAGATTCTTCTCTCCAGTCACTGTGAAGATCGACTAGTTCTGACTGATTTTTCTTTAACGTTAGATTAATTAACGTTACATAGTTAGGATTGCAGAAAAAAACCGATCGTGACCAGCCTGCCTTCCATTGAGGACTTGTATACTGCAAGAGCCAGAAAGCGGACTATGAAAATGTTTACAGACCCTCACATCCCGGACATAAATTGTTTCAACTTCTCCCCTCAACATGACGTTATAGGCCATTGCATGCCAAGACAACTAGACACAGAGACATTTTTTTTCTCCCATGTTATCACTCAGCTAAACAACTAATTCCCACAACACTGTCTTTTGCCCTAGGACCATGTAGTAGGACCTGTCTTACTCTTATCCTTCCCATCCTTCCTATTACTCATTCCTTTAGCATTCTTATGTCTATCACGTTGCTTTTATTGTATCTTATGACTGTCGCTAAGTGTTCTATATTATAATTTTATGATGATTACATCTGATGATTATGATCATGATTATCACTTGTTACTTGTATGTATACTGAGAACTTTTGCGCCGGAGAAAAATTCCTTGTGTGTCCAATCATGCCAATAAAGAATAATCTATTCCATTCCAGATTCCATTCCATTCCATTCCAGATTCCATTCCATTCCATTCCAGATTCCATTCCATTCCATTCCATTCCATTCCATTCCATTCCATTCCAGATTCCATTCCATTCCATTCCAGATTCCATTCCATTCCATTCCATTCCATTCCATTCCATATTCTATTCTATTCCATTCCATTCCAGATTCCATTCCATTCCATTCCATTCCATTCCATATTCTATTCTATTCCATTCCATTCCAGATTCTATTCCATTCCATTCCATTCCATATTCTATTCTATTCCATTCCCATGCATATTGTGGCATGCAACCCAACTACCGCCAGCTACTTTTCCTTCATGCAGTTTCAAACGTGGCTAGCTAATGGCATGCAGAAAGCTCCTGGCATCACCATTACCTCTTGCTGGTCTGATAGTGGAAGAACCACCTCTGATTTTGACAGCTTGTCCATCTGCAACTCACTTAAGTCTTCACAAAACTCAGAAGTCTGGCTTTCGATCGCTGTGCTTGTGTAGTGTTGCTCCTTCAGTTGCTTGTCCTGGCAGAAAAAACCCTAAATGCATTTATTTTCCCCATTTTCCTTTGCAGTATGATAGTTGTTTTTTTTAAGTGGATTATGCACCCAGTCCACTGAGGAAAAAAAAAACCACACCAGCCTCCAATATATTCACCAAAAGTCACACTTTAAGCAAATCAAGGAAAGAAACAACAGAGGTAGTCCACAGTTTAGGACCACAATTGAGCCCAAAATTTCTGTCATTAAGCAAGACAGTTATTAAGTCAGTTTTGCCTCATTTTACGATCTTTCTTGCCATTGCAAGTGAATCACTAAGGTTATTAAATCAAAGACACCGTGATTAAGTAAACCTGTCTTCCTATTGACTTTGCTTGTCAGAAGGTTGCAAAACAAGATCCCGGGACATTGCAACCATCATAAATATGAGTCAGTTTCCAGATCACATGACCATGGGGATGCTGCAATGATTGTTAAGTGTGAAAAACCGTCACAAATCATGTTTTTAGTGCTGTTGTAACTTCAAATGGTCACTAAATGAACTGTTGTGATTCGAGGACTACCTGTCTATGGAAGGTAGATTACATAATTTCTGATTTACTGATTGGATCCTGGCAGGAGTGAGTTCTACTTACCTTTACTACTGGTTTGCAATGGGACCACGCACGCACGCTCACTTCGCTCATGTGCAGAAACTTCTACGCATGTGCAGAAGCATTCTGATGATGTCGGGGTCGGTGGGCGGAGCCTCTTGCCGGTTTTCCTACTGGTTCTATAGAACCGGTGCGAACCGGTGACAACTCACCACTGGATCCAGGACAGTTTGAAACAGATCTAGGCTAATTTCTTCAGAGGAGCCTCTTAATTATCATAGCAAGATGACTTTTGGTTCAGGTAATCCTCATTTAATGACCCTCATGGGGACTTGCAGCTCCATCACTGTTGAGGACTACCTCTACAGGTTTGGTGGAAAACCAATACAACTTCCATCTCAAATTACTGTTCTCTTACCACAAGAAGTATAAAGAGATATTCCCTGGATTACAAGGTTCATCAAGGAGGTATTTTCAAGCAGAACTGACTTATTAAATAGTGTCTTTATCCCTTCATAGTTCATTTCTCTTGCTTTGTGGGAAATGCTTGATTAATATGTCGCTCGTACTTTGAAAGTAGGGAAGTCACTACCTACTGTTCTGAATCACTACCTACTGTTCTGAATCAGTTATTATTATTATTATTATTATTATTTTTTGCAAATCTGGCTTGATGGTATAGTTCCCCCTCAGTAGGAAATAGAACAAAGAAACAAAAAGGTCTGATTCCAAACTGAACAGTAAAGATTTTTTTAAAAAACGTATCTGTGTAAGTGTTCTCAGTCTGTCTAGTTCCCATTAACCACCCCTATTGAAAAGCTGCTTTGATTTCACAGTAAATTAATTTAAAATTAAATACCGACTTCCTGCTGCAGAGGACATGGCACTCCATGTATATTTTAATTTATAATAAATTTCATTTTTCATGCTTCTAGCTGTACCCTGTGCTTAAGAAAGTGCTCCGTGTAATTGCAGGCCATGATTTTAAATCCATTCTCTGCAGGCCAAAGGATCAATTTATAGTCAGGAGAGTAAATTTTTGGTCGCCACCGGAAACAAACTACAATGTGCAAAGGAATAAACCGTATGCAATTTAGTGTGAGAATCTGTCATGTGATTCCCCCCCCCCCTTCTCCTTACTTCTTGGGCAGCTTGGAATTCCTTCCTGTTCAACCCAAATAACAATCATAATTCAAATAATGCCATTCATCCATTTTTTTACATTAATTGGGTCAAATTTTATATTTACCAAAAAAGAAATAATGGGAGACTAGTATAGTTCTATGTCAGGCTATTTAGCTCTTGTCCGCTAGTCATACCCTTCTGGGATTTTAACCCGGGCTCGAATCCCAGAAGGGTATGACTAGCTTATGAGAGCTAAATAGCTTGACATAGAACTATACTAGTCTCCTGTTATTTCTTTGTTGGTAAATGTAAAATTTAACACAAAAATGTTTTGTTGCCAAAACGACTGCCTGTGAAGGCTCCTGGATTGGGTCTGAAAGGCAAAAGCTGAAGCAGTATGCTCCATCCTATATTTGGGTAGACCAGGTTGCCCCGATTAAAAAAAACACACTTCATTAATTGGGTCATTAAGTGAAATATTGTACAGGTAGTCCTTGACTTACGACCACAGTTGAGCCCTAAATTTCCATTGCTAAGCAAGACAGTTGTTAAGTGAGTTTTCTCCTATTTTATGATCTTTCTTGCCACATGTTAAGTGAATCACTGCAGTCATTAAATTAGTAACACGGTTGTTAAGTGAATCTGGATTTCGAGTTGACTTTGCTTGTCCGAAAGGTGTTGCAAAAGGTGATCAAACGGGACATAGCAACAGTCATAAGTATGAACGAATCGTCAAGCATCTTGACCATGGGGATGCTGCAACAGTCATAAGTGTGAAAAAAGGTCGTAGGTAACTTTTTTCAGTGCCTTTGTAACTTTGAACCGTCACTAAATAAACTACTGTAAGTCAAGAACTACCTGTAAAATGAAGCAGCCTGTTTTGAGGTTCCCTGAGTCACAGTAAGGAACACCAAGATAAGCTGAAAAGTTTTAGTTGGGAGCAAAATGGTCTTGCTCAGAATCTGTTCTTCTGTTTTTTCAGACTGTTAATTTTAGACCCTGTCTGAAGTTACATCTTGAGTGGAGGAGGCAAAAGAGAGAGAGAGAGAGAGAATTTAGAATGCCTCCTCCTGCTAAAAATTTAATTTTAAAATTTTTTACAAAATGAAGAATATCCTTGCATGGAAAGTGGGGGTCATGGAAAATAGGAAAGAAATTTACAAAACTTTGACCCATGGAAATTGAAATAATGAATTTGAAGTACAGTTGAAGTCTCCCTTGAGTTGAATTCAGCATCTGGATATTTTATACACTACAGGTAGTCCTTGGTTTACAACATAATATTAATGTCTTTGACTTACAACAGTTCATTTAATGACTGTTAGAAGTTACAATGGCACTGAAAAAAGTGTCTTATGACCATTTTTCACACTTACAACCATTGTACTATCCCCATGGTCATGTGATCAAAATTCAGATGCTTGGTTGACTCATATTTATGTTTGCCATGTCCCGGGGTTACATGATCACATTTTGGGGTCTTTTGACAAGCAAAGTCAATAAGGAAGCGATATTCACTTAACAGCCATGCTACATGTGGCAAGAAAGGCCATAAAATGGGGCAAAATTAATCTAACAACTGTCTCACTTAGCAATTAAAAAGTTAGGCTCAATTGTAAGTCAAGGACTACCTATAACGTCTTCTCTAGTCTCTATTTAGTTTTTCGAGATTGGCTAAGGTTAGTTCATTGCTTGTTGAGTCCTTCTCCCTTGGTACAACCTACTGTAACTCACAGGGCTGTTTTGGGGAAAAAATAGGAGGAGGGAATGTCTCACACACACTGCTTCACCCTCTTGCAGAAAGACAAGATAACTAATAAATAAATTAGCATTTTCTCCATTTGAAATGATGGAGCAGAACCTTAATCATGCCGGCTTAAATACAATTGCATGCCACTTTGCACTTTTCCATGTTTCATCAGAAAACACAGGTAGGGCTCAACTTACAACTACAATTGAGCCCCAAATTTCTGTTCATAAATGAGACATTTTTAAAGTGAGTTTTGCCCCATTTTATGACATTTCTTGCCACAGTTGTTAAATGAATCACTGCAGTTGTTAGATTAGGAACATGATTGTTAAGTGAATCTGGCTTTCCCATCGAGTTGCCTGTCAGAAGTTCGCAAAAGATGATCACGTGACTCTTGGACACTGTGACTGTCATAAATAGGAACCAGTTGCCAAGCGTCTGAATTCTGATCACCTGACCAAGGGGATGCTGCAAAGGTCATAACTATGAAAAACAGTTGTAAGTCACTTTTTCCCCCATGCTGTTGTAACTCTGAACAGTCACTAAATGAACTGTTGCAAGTCGAGGACTCCCCATAAAGGAAACCACCAGTTTAGTTATTTTAGTGGCATGATCCTAATCCAGAAAGGGAAATCAGGAAGAATATTCTCCACTCTGCATTAGCATACTATGTGAAGAATTATTTTCAGGTAAGACTACAGCAGAGTAGGGTTTCAGCAGGTTCTGACCAGTTCTGGAGAACCGGTAGTGAAAATTTTGAATAGTTCGGAGAACCGGTAGTAAAAATTCTGACTGGCCCTGCCCCCATCTATTCTCTGCTTCCCAAGTACCAGCTGATCAGGAGGAAATGGGGATTTTGCAGTAACCTTCCCCTGGATTAGTATCCTTCGCCTGGAGTAGGGTGGGAATGGAGATTTTACAGTATCCTTTCCCTGCCACGCCCACCAAGCCATGCCACGCCCACCAAGCCACACCCACAGAACCAGTAATAAATTTTTTTTATAGTTCTCAACTTACAATGATTTGTATAGTGAGCATTCAAAGCTACCACAGCACTGAGAAAAGTGACGTAAGACCATTTTCCATACTTATGTCCATTGCAGCATCCCCACCTGATTTATATTCAGAGGCTTGACAACTGGTTCCTATTTATGCAGCATCCCGGGGTCACATGATCCCCTTTTGTGACAAGCAAAGCCAATGGGGAAGTCAGATTCACTTAACAACAACTCATCACCTTAAGAACTGCAGTCATAAAATGGGGCAAAACAAATTTCTCACTTAGCAACATAAATTCTGGGCTCAGTTGTGGTCATAAGCCGGGGACTACTTACATAAACATAATTCAGAAATTGGATGGTGCAGGATATTCTTATTTTTAAAATTTCTCTCTCTCTTTCTCTTTCCTATGCCTTTGTGTGTGTGTGTGTGTGTGTGTGTTAAAATTACTTTCCTCTGAATGCTAAACAATTACTTATTTTTGCTGCAAAATAGCAGTTATTGATAATACAGAACTCCAGTGTGGGAGGTTTATGTAATCTGCCTCTGAGCGTTTGATGCCAAGTGCTGTGTTGCTAAGGCAGTATTCATTATAACAATATTTATTGAATCAATGTTTCCCTTAATTTAAAAAATACAAATCATGATGTGAGACAAATAATTAGGCAGATGCACAAAGAAAATGGGGTTGGAAGGGAGTAGCTATTTGTCCGGTGCTTTAAGATACAGGAACTTAAATGAACAATCCTATAAACTTATATAAACAATAAACGAAACTATTCAGAAGAAAGTCCTACGGATTGCAATGGGTTTTCCCTCTGAATTAATAGCTTAAACTAGGCGATAAGGAGCTATTTTTTCCTACCACACCCAAGCTGCAATTGAACAGCACTATCCCTGCAGAGAGAAAGCTAGTATCTCAGGGAGATGATTTGCAGCTGAGAAACCTTCTTCAACATGTGCAGGTAGTCCTCGACTTATGACCACAATTGAGCCCAAAATTTCCACTGCTAAGTGAGAAAGTTGTTCAGTGAATTTTGCCCCTTTTTATGATCTTTCTTGCCGTGGTTTTTGATTGCCATTGTTAAGTTAGTAACATGGTTGTAAAGTAAATCTGGCTTCTCCATTGACTTTGTTAGGAGGACACAAAAGGAATCATGTGATCCAGGGATACTGCAACCGTCATAAATATGAGACGGTTGCCAAGTGTCTGAATTTTGATTATGTGACCATGGGAATGCTGCAACGGTCGTAAGTATGAAAAACTTACATAAGTCACTTTTTTCAGTGTCGTCGTAACTTTGAACAGTTACTAAATGAACTGTTGTAAGTCGAGGACTATCTGTATTTATATTCAGGGAACTATTTTTTAAAAATTAAGAATAGCGTCTCGTTAGATGAGGTCACATTTCTGCAATGGTGGAGCCAAAACAGATTCATTATTTCAGCTACAATCCAGATGTTAAGATTTAACATTCAGCTATTTAAGGAACCATTGTGCAGTCCTTCTAGGCTTATAAGACAGTTCACGATTCAATATTGTTCTCTTAATCAAGACCAGTTCCCAGATATACAGGTAGTCCTCGACTTACAACAGTTCGTTTAGTGACCATTCAAAGTTACAACATCACTGAAAAACCTGATTTATGACCATTTTTTCACACTTACAACTGTTGCAGTAGCCCCATGTTCACATGATCAAAATTTGGATGCTTGGGAACTGATCCATATTTATGACGGTTGCAGTGTCCTGGGGTCACATGATCACCTTTTGCGAACTTCTGACAGGCAAAATCAATGGGGAAGCCAGATGCACTTAACAACTGGGTTACTAGCAATAGCAATAGCACTTAGACTTATATACAGCTTTATAATGCTTTACAGGCCTCTCTAAGTGGTTTACAAAGTCAGCCTATTGCCCCCAACAATCTGGATCCACATTTTACAGACCTCAGAAGGATGGAAGGTTAAGTCAACTTTGAGCCTGATGAGATTCAAACTGCCAAATTGCAAGCAGCCGGCAGTCAGCAGAAGTAGCCTGCAGTACTGCATTCTAACCACTGCGCCACTGAGGCTACTAATGTAACAACTGCAACGCTTCACTTAACAATTGTGGCAAGAAGGGTCATAAAATGGGGCAAATCCACTTAACAAATATCTCAATGGAAATGTTGGGCTTAATTGTGGTCATAGGTCAAGGACTACCTATATACCACTACCTGGGTTCACGTGGATGACTAAGATATTATTTGTTGAGTCAGTTATAAAATTATAATAGTAAATTCAGATAGCACATTAAGCCAACAATAAAGGTTTCCAAATTACAAGTTTGAATTCACAAGCTTGCTAGACCCAAATCAAACCAATTGCCAGTTTCCCCAATTCTGGCCAATGATTTCTGCCTCTTCCAATGTTCATTAAAGGACTGGAGGTTGAATAACAGAATACCGGAGTACAGACTGATGCCCACTAGCACTTTCTTAATCTAGCTACGTTTAGTTTACAATTAAATTATAATCTACAGCAGGTGGCAAAGTAGGCTTGTTTTATATGGTTGGGGAAGTAAAAGAAGGCAATGCAATTGTTCTTGCACAGAAAGAAAAGGAGAGAAGGACATACGGGTAGTCCTCGACTTATAACTGTTCATTTAGTGACCGTTCAAAGTTACAACACCACTAAAAAAAAGGTGATTTATGACTGCTTTTCACACTTACCCACTGTCCCAATGTCCCCATGGTCACATGATCAAAATTCAGATGCTTGGCAATCTTACGACCAGTGCAGTTTTCCTGTATTCATGCAATCAGCATTTGGTTGCTTGGCAACCGCCATGTATTTATAATGATCACAACATCTTGGGAATCATGTGACCTTCCCAGCTGACTTCCAGCAAAGACAGATTTGCTTAATGGCCTCATGACTTACTTAACTGCACTGATTTGCTTAACAATCGTGGCAAAAAATGGTTGTAAAATTGGGCGTGACTCACTTAACAACCACCCTGCTTAGCAATGGAAATTCTGGTCACATTTGTGGTCGTATGTCGAGGACTACCTATACAGAAGGCAAAGTCTTTCCACTGTTTATATTCTTCCTGTCTCTTTATACATATGATAACTTTCGAAAATGGATTGCATTTTCATATAATTATATGGTAGATGATACATTTTATTCCTTACTAAAGTACTTTAACTCATCCTCTATCAAGGATAAAATCCATTAAAAAAAATTGTGTGCAAAAAAAATAATAATAATCTGCTATCATCATTGTGGGAAGAAAAAAATCTCCCTGTCATCCTTCAACATCCACACCAGTCGGCCACCTGATCGATCTTTGACCTGCCAGTGAACTCCAGACAATAAAGCAAAGGACCCCTTAAGCCTTTCTGCTAATTCTGATAACTGGGTTGAAACTGACTAAGTGCCTCTTGCTACAGAGAATTGGCCAATATTGGCAACTTAATTAAAACTAAGGAAAATCCCCTGAAGATATAACTGTCCAGAGTTATTGATTGAGATAGGCGGCTATAAAAATTGATTAAATAAATAAAAGATATGAAAATCCCTCACACTCACAATAGGCTTCCCCTAATCTAAAACCATCAAACAAGGTCATCTGCTTGACTTACAAAAAGGTAACTGTTGAAAAACCTTGCAGGGGGAAGAAATTGCATTTCCTCTCTACCACACCTAGGACACTTCCCAGGAGGTGAGCTACATTCATGACTTTCCTAAAACAAACATTCTGCACAGGTAACCAACTTTTTCTTTTAATTCATGGCCATCTTGTACTGTTGACTAAACCTCACCTCCGCTTCAAACAATAGCATCACGGACTTTGCAAAACCTGGCTCATATGAATCAGATGCAGGTATAGAACAGGTGGTACCTGGCTGAATAACAGTCACTGCAAGAGGGATATTGGAGTCCTAGTAGACAGTCACATACATATGAAGAGCTTTGGTGGCACAGCAGACTAAAGTGCTGTTAAGTAGCACCAGCTGCCTGCAATTACTGCAAGTTCAAATCTCACCAGGCTCAAGGTTGACTCAGCCTTCCATCCTTTTGAGGTAGGTAAAATGAGGACCCGGTTTGTGGGGGCAATAAGCTGACTTTGTATAAAAAGGAACACTGCTTTGGGGGCAGGGGGCGAAAGCCCTACTAAGCAGGTATATAGAAAAAGTATGAAGGCTATTACTTAACGCATTGTAAGCCACCCTGAGTCTCCGGAGAAGGGTGGCATATAAATCGAACCAATAAATAAATAAATAAATAAAATAAAATAAATAAATAAATAGACAGACAAACAAACAAACAAATAAATAAGAGCCAGCAGTGTGTTGCAGCTGCCAGAAAAGCCAACACAGTCCTACGCTGCATTAACAGAGGGATAGCATCAAGATCATTCTTTGTCAAAAGCCCTTGATATGGCTTATAATACTACTTTATAATGCCTTGGTAAGACCATCCTTGGAATACTGTGTCCAGTTTTGGTTGCCGCGATATAAAAAAAAAATGTTGATACTCTAGAAAGAGTGCAGGGAAGAGCAACAAAGATGACGAGGGGGCTGGAGGTGAAAACATATAAAGAACAGTTGCTGGAATTGGGTCTGTCTAGTTTAATGAAAAGAAGGACTAGGGGTGACATGATAGCAGTGTTCCAATATTTGAGGGTCTGCAACAAAGAAGAGGGAGTCAAGCTATTCTCCAAAGCACCTGAAGGCAGGACAAGAAGCAACGGATGGAAACTAATTAAGAAGAGAAGCAACCTAGAACTAAGGAGAAATTCCTGAGAGTGAGAACAATTAATCAGTGGAATGGTTTGCCTTCAAAAGTTGTGAGTGCTCCATCACTGAGGCTTTTAAGAAGAGCTTGGACAATCATTTGTCTGAAATGGTCTAGGGCAGGAGTGTCAAACTTGCACTGTCACAGCAGCGTCACGTGATGTATTGGGACCTTCCCCCCCTCCGCTAAACTGGGCAGGGCCAGCCACATGATCCATCTGGCCCATGGGCCGCGAGTTTGACATCCCTGGTCTAAGGTTTCCTGCTTGGACTAGAAAACTTCCAACAACTCTATTATATTTAGAATTTCTTCTAACATCAAAAACACTCTTTTGGAGAAACAGGACTTTGCTTGGGATTGAAATGAAACCAGCACTGATGTTGAGTTGGATTTTGGGTAGAAAGCATTAAATAAGTAAGACGGCCTAGATGACAGAGCTTTCTTTCATGACTCCACATATCATTATTATTCTAGTGTTGTGAAGCAGTAGAGAGCTCCTTTGACATATCTTACTAGCTGGTATGAAATGATCCGTCACTATTGAAGCACCATTTAATTTCCACATTGCTCTGCTATTAACACAAAAACCCTCTGTTTTACAAGGATAGAATTAAGAGTCCTCAAGTACTGCCTAAACCAAATGATGCAAATAGATTGACAACCTATACTTGATTTTGTTTGATAGGTTGCCAGTACAGGTAGTCCCCAACTTACAGCAGTTCATTTAGCAACTGTTTAAAGTTACAACAGCACTGAAAAAAGTGACTTATGACCATTTTTTACACTTATGACTGTTGCAGAATCTTTCTGGTCACTAAATCAAACTTCAGATGCTTAGCAACTGTCTCATATTGATGACTGTTGCAGTGTCCAGGAGTCACATGATCCCCTTTTTGTGACCTTCTGACAAGCAAAGTCAATGGGGAAGCCAGATTCACTTAACAACTGTGTTACTAACTTAACAACTGCGGTGATTCATTTAATTTAATTCGATTTTACTTTGTTTTTAAATTTTGTATTTATGTATTTTTACTGTTTGGCTGTTCACCGCCCTGAGTCCTTCGGGAGTAGGGCGGTATATAAATCAAATAAATAAATAAACAAATGTGAGAAGAAAGGTCGTAAAATGGGACATAACTCACTTAATCACTGTCTCGCTTAGCAATGGAAATATTGAGCTCAACTGCAGGTCCAAGGACTACCTGCAGTCAGGCAGAGTGACACTGAAGTCAGAACCATTTCAAAGAATAGTGAATAAATAAGGAAAAAAAAAATAAAAACAGAAAAGAACTTTTTGCCAGCAATTGAAGATGCATTTATATTTTACCTTCTCTCTATGTATGCTTTTATTCTTTTCTGAGTTTTTTTGTAATTTATATTTGTTGTTGTTTTTTTCTATTGTTATTCTGCTTTTAAGCCACCTACTTTGGTTGGATGTACAAGTTTGCAAAATAAATACATTCTGGGGTTGTCTGTTCTATCTGAAGTTCACAGTCAAGAACCATAACATTTTATTGCTTTGGGGCACACAGTTGCCACATTATTCTAATTAATGGAATGAATAGATACCCAAAAGCTTTCAAACTGCACCTCTAATATTCTTTACGAAAAAGTAGCTCAATAACCTTCACTGAAGGCATTTGTGCATGCAAGAAGATAAGGGTTCTGTTAATATCTGAAGCTGCATTCACATAAATCAAGAATTGTTTTAGTTTGAACAAAGGTTTTCAAATGAAAGGCCCATTGTTCAGCTGAAGAACACAGCAAGAAGAGCTGGGTTAAATCTGCAGGTGGGGCTGGAAAAGATTCATGTCCACAACTATCCTTGTCACAATTCCAGGGGTCTGACTTGGAATAAAACAGCTGCTGATGTTCCTAATTAATCTTGCATGATGCACTTCAGAAAACCCTTAATTTAACATAGCAAGTAAAACAGAGAAATTAACAGAGGGGGGGGGGGGGAAACAGACAACCTTTCTTCAGTTAGGTTTGTCCCAGTGGTGGGTTCCTCCTGGTTCCGCCCGGTTCTCTGAAGCTGGTAGCGGTGACGATATGACGTCACCGAACTGGTTCTGCCCCCCTCAGCCCCCCTGCATTATTCTTACCTTTTATTTGGCCCCACCCCCAATCTATTGCTGCCTCCTGAGTCCCAGCTGATTGTCTAGAAAGAAAAAAACTGTTTAAACTCTTGCCTTGGGGCTTCAAAGGGCCGCCCTACAGCTGATCAATGTTTATAAAAAACAAATGAGTAGACCAGTGCCTGCAAAAATAGATGAGTAGATCAGGGCCTGCAAAATTACATGAGTAGATCAGTGCCTGCAGAAATAAATGGGTAGATCGGTACAGCTCTGCAATCAGTTAAAAGCCTGGTAGACCAGTACCTCTGCTAAATCCTAAATAATTGTCACATGACCATCAAGCCACACCCACAAAATAAGCCACGCCCACAGAATTGGTAGTAAAAAAATTTAAAACCCACCCCTGATTTGTCCATCCTACAGGTAGTTCTCAATTTACGATCACAATTGAGTCCAAAGGTTTTGTTGCTAAGCAAGACAGTTATTAAGCGAGTTTTGCCCCATTTTACAACTTTTCATGCCACAGTTATTAAGTGAAGTTGTTAAGTTAGTAACCCAGTTCTTAAATGAATCTGGCTTCCCCATTGACTTTGCTTGTCAGAAGGTCAGAAAAAGTGATCATCCTGAGCCACGGCAAACGTCATAAATACATGAGCCAGTTGGCAAGCAGCCAAATTTTGATCACATGATCATGGGGATGCTGCCATGGTCATAAATGCACAAAAGGGTCATAAGTCACTTTTTTCAGTGTTGTAACTTTGAAAGGTTACCAAATGAATGGCTGTAAGTTGAGAACTACCTATGTTAGACCTAGTAGGGCTGGGATACTCTAAGTCCCATTACCGTTATTTTATCTTACAGGGTCTCAGAGATGTGCCCCTTCCCTCTTTTGAAAAGCACCCCCATTTAAGAAAGCTACCTGGTACCAATCCTGTAATTCTTTTAAAAAGCCCTAAAAACATCATTATTTTTCAGAAGGCCTTGGAACTGGTGATTTCTGATCATGAGATATTATAACCACGATGTTTACAGCATGTTTTTGCCCCAATATGAAAGTTTAATACCGCTTTGTTATTGATTTATTATTTTTTCATGCCTTGCTTTAAAATCTTTAACATATGTTAAGTTATCTAGAGCTGCTTTGGTGATTCGGACAGGTTATTTATTAATGCTCACTGCCGTAACACCAATCAGAGGTTGTGATTTCTATGAAATTGTCACTGTCCAAATTTGATTTGTGACGTGGCCCTACACAACCTATCAAGGGATCCCTGGCTAGATTCCCTTGAGTAAAGATATGCATAGGTAGTCTTCAACTTATAACCATTTGTTTAGCGACTGTTCAAAGTTACAAGAGTTATGAAAAAAAATGACTTACTATCAGTCCTCATGCTTATAACTGTCGCAATGGTCACAGAATCAAAATTTGGGGGTCTCGGCAATTGTTTATGATGGTTGCAGGATCTCATCGTCACGTGATGGCCATTTTTGATCTTCCTATGCAGTTTCTGACCAACAGTCTATGGGGGAAGTTGGATTCCCTTAATGTCCGTTGCAAAAAGTTTGTAAAAATAGGGGTGCGACTCACCGAATGACTGCCTAGCTTGGTGACAAGTTCTGAGCCCAATCATGGTCGTAAATCGAGGACCAAGTGTAAAGTGTAAACAGCAATTTAAAACATAGCAAAAGAAAAATGAGAATACGAACATTGACTGTCTTCAATTAAAAGTGGGGCGTTTGCCCAAACTAATCATCCCCTAAATCTTTTAAAATAGCTAAATGGTTAGAGATAAACAGTGCACTTCTAATCTCTGCATTCATGCAAACCTTTTTCTGCCCCACATAATTTCTATTGTGAACCACAAAACATACGTCATGTAATTCCTCTAAGTGTTTTCGTTTTTTAAAAAACAGAAAAGGGGAAAAAAAAAAAAGAAATTAAGCGTAAGTGGGAGAACTTGGCAGAGGCCAGCTTTGGCAATGCTAATTTCTTCCATTATGAATTCAAAAGGCAGAAAAGTACTTCCTAAGTCTTCACTGTGCATGTCCAAACTGCAACCTTTAGCTAAAATTGCTCATCAACAATGTTTTAATCAGTGTGCACTTTACTTCCCTCGTGGTAATTGGGCTCTCTGCACAGTGCAATACGAAACCATTGGAGACTGCAGTGTAATGGCTTCCATTGTTTCTGAAATGCTGGAGTTTGCTTTCTTACGTTTGCTGGGAGCGCTTGGTGCTTCTACACACTGTCTGAGATGAAACAGGGGATGCTTTCCTATCAATTAAGGCTTTTTCTGATCCTTTTTGGGGTTATAATTAAGAAGGCTCTGAACCGTGATTCCCCTGTCAGAGCCACGGAAGTGTTATGCATTGAAACTCTTTGGCAGCTCCACTCTTCTAAGGATCACCGTTAAGATTAAGTCTAATCCTGCCAGGAAAAGAAAGTTTTCATATGAAGATGTACATGTACTTGTAGAAGGCCGGTGCAGAGTTTTTATTTACTTGATTTATTACATTTTGGAACTGCCCCTCCTTTACAGAGGGATTCCGCATGGTGTACAGGAGCTCCTCAACTCATTGCAGTTCTTAAGTTAGTAACAGAGTCGGTAAGTGGATCTCTCTTCCCCATTGACTTTGCTTGTTGGAAGATCCCAAAAGGGGATCACATGACCCCGAGACACTGTAACTGTCATAAATATGAGCCAGTTGCCAAATCTCTGAATTTTGATCACATGACCACAGGGGGAGCTGCAAGAGTCATACATGTGAAAATCAGTCATAATTCACTTTCTTTTAGTGCTGTTGTAACTTTGAATGGTCACTAAGTGAACTGTTGTAAGTCAAGGACTACCTGTCTGGGGGAGGGGGGCTATTTATGACCCAGATTCAAAGTTATTATGGTCAACCCTCTTCAGAGTCACATGACTGAACTTTGGGCAATGTTTTTTTTTGCCAAAACTGGCATTTACTTCCAATTTTCATTGACTCACTCAATGAAAACAGTATTTGCCAAATGACTGTCAGAAAAAAGGTAATAAAAATCAAGTCAGTCACATGACTGACCCGTGTTATGACCATCATGATTTACAACCATAATAACCTGGCTCCATTACAGTCGTAAGTCAAGGACTACCTTTACAATAAAATTATATGCAAATTATTCTTATACCAAAACCAGAAGTAAAATTAAAGTAAGAGGCTGCCACAAAGAAGAGGGAGTCAACCTATTCTCCAAAGCATCCAAAAGGAAGGACAAGAAGCAATGGATGCAAATCCATCAAGGAGGGAACAACCTAGAACTAAGGAGAAATTTCAGTGGAATGGCCTTCAGAAGTTGTGTTGGCCTTCACAACTTCTGAAGGCTATTCCACTGAAATTTCTCCTTAGTTCTAGGTTGTTCTCTCCTTGATGGGTTTGCATCCATTGCTTCTTGTTGGGTTTTTTGCTTTTGCTCCTTGATGGGTTTTTTAAAAAATAGATTGGGCAACCATTTGTCTGACATGGTATAGGGTCTCCTGCTCAAGCAAGGAGTCAGACTGGAAGACCACCAAGGTCCCTTCCAACTCTGTTATTTTGTTAAAAAATATTCGGATGTCTCTTGAAAGTAGAACTGACAAAGCAAAGACCAAAAAGGGCCTTCTCCATGGTGGCTCCCTCTCTCTGGAACATCAATTCCCCCAGAAATTAGAATGGCCCCCACTCTAACACTCTTCCAGAAGGCGCTGAAGACCTGGTTCCCCCTGCAGTGGGCCTGGGGAACGCGGAGCGGGATGGAGTCCATTAAATGGCTTGTATGATGTCGCTGGGGCGGGGTGAGTGAGTGGGGGTTATTTTATTAAATATGATTATTTTATTAGTTTTATTGTTTTTATATTTTTGTAAGCCGCCTTGAGTCGCCATGTGCGAATACGTGGCAATATAAATCTCCTAAATAAATAAATAAACAACTGCTGTGTAGACTGGTTCCTTGGAACTGCTTTAGATAAGAAGAGAATGGAAAATTGTCCACATAGGCTCCAGGTATGAACTCTGGGGATGGAGGACCTCAGAAAAGCAGTTTTCCATGGTTTTGAGTGCTAGGGCACAACAGGATCCTCTATCTTACCTATAACTGCGGTAGAGCTTTTTAAAGGATAATACATCTGCAAGCTGCACTTTCAGAAATTGCTTATTAACTATCTTAAAGCAATTATAGATCTTCAGAACAATATGTTTGAAAAGTCATCAGCTAAATTTGTCTTCAAATCTGAACGAAGAAAAAATTAATTATAAGTTTCAGTTATTAAAGGACTTGAAATAAACAGGAAAAAAACAAGCTGAACAAGATTTTGATCTAAGTAAGTTGTAAATGGATTAAGGGACCAGGTAAACGTGAAATAATTGACTTTACTATAAGATTTTGCAATTGACTGTAAAAAATAAATAGCATCTCATGGGAAACAGACTTATTTTGGTTACTTAGCTATCATAACAAAGATATGATTTTGGAAAATGGACACTAGAAGGAATCAAAGATTCTAAGCAGAAGGGGGGAAAGAAACAAGCCTGTTCTTGACATCAATTATTATTGGGGCTGATAAAATGACACAAAGTATTGGAAAATTAAGGGAGATCTTTGAAGACTGGAGCAAGGTTTGGTTTCATGTGAGCAAGGTGTTTTCAAAGTCAACAGAGATCAATGCTCTGCTATAGAAGATACGAACAAAGTGTCATCTAGAAAGCGTGGAAAATAATTTTACCAAAATTACAAGCAAGCAGGTATTGACATTTCGTCAGTATTTTTTTAAGCTATATCCTGATCAACTCTTCATTTCTTCTGGAAGCTTGTTTCAAAGAAAAGTAGACAAGGCAGATAACCTTTACAGGTAATCCTCAATTTACAAAACTTTATTTAGTGACCGTTCAGAGTTACAACAGTACTGAAAAAAAAAGACTTTTGGCCGTTTTCAGTTATGACCTGTGCAGCATATCTGCAATCATGACATCAAAATTCAGATGCTTGGCAACTCTCTCGGATTTATAATGGTTGCAGTGTCCTGGGATCATATGATCTCCCTTTGTGACTTTCTGACAAGCAAAGTCAATGGGGAAGCCAGATTCACTTAACAACCAGGTTACTAACTTATCAACTGCAGTGATTCACTTAGCAACTGAGACAAGAAAGTTAGTAAAGTGGGACAACGCTCACTTAAAATTTTAGGGTCAATTGGGGGCATAAGTCGAGGACTGCCTATACTGGAAAAAAAGAAACACCGAAGAATCTGTAGTGGTGCAGTGGTTAGAATGCAGACTAACTCTGCCCGTGGCCAGCAGTTCGATCCTGACCAGCTCAAGGTTGACTCAGCCTTCCATTCTTCCGAGGTGGGTAAAATGAGGACCCAGATTGTTGGGGACAATAGGCTGATTCTGTAAACTGCTTAGAGAGGGCTGTAAAAGCACTGTGAAGCTGTATACAAGTCTAAGTGCTATTGCTATTGCAATTACAGAATGATAATTAAATAAAACAGAATGATATGAACAGGATCAACCCTGCTAATATATTAGGAGAAGTGAAGTTACTATTTATGAAGTAGAAGAGGAGAAAAGGAGGCTATAGCAAAATTACTACTGCGCAGAACACTATCACCAGAGAAAATGACTAAAATGTTTTGCTAAATTCCTAGCCTAAAGGTAAAGGGAAGAACATCAAGAGGTCATTTATGCAAGTATTATTTTCCAAGTCAAAATTTAAGGATTCCGACGGCTGATGAACTGATGTGGAAAATGCCCCCTGGATCCGAAAGGTTAATGTGAAGAAAAGATTGCCAGATTTAGGAGATAAATTTTATTTTGTGTTATTTTGTGACTGCGATTTCAAACAGTTTAAATCACACACACACAAACTTCTGAAAAATAGTCTACTTTCTTTTAAGGGCAGAAATCCTGTAAAATGGTTATTTCTGAGCAGGAATTTTTTTTTTCTGATTAAAAAATAGGGTATCCTACTTCTTAGCAAGCTAAAAAAAAATGTGGGCTAGACAGCATCACCACCAGATGGATTTGCAAGTGGCTGACAAGCCACTCTCAACATGTAGTCTTTAATGGAACTCCCTCAGTCTATACGGAGAGAAGTAAGCAGTGGGGTTCCCCAAGGTTTTGTATTTGGCCCAGTACTCTTTAACATTTTCATCAATGATTTGGATGAGGGAATAGAAGGGGAACTCATCAAATTTGCAGACTACACTACACTGGCATGAATAGCCAACACTCCAGAAGATAGGCTCAAGATCCAGAAGGATCTTGACAGATTTGAATACTGGGCCCTGTCCAACAAAACGAAATTCAATATAGAGAAAAGTAGGTTTTTACACTTAGGCAAGAAAAACCAAATGTACGGGCACAGATTAGGCTCAATAGCAGTAACTGTGAGAGGGATCTTGGAGTCCTAGTAGGCAATCACTGAGCCAGCCGTGTGCTGCAGCTGCCAAAAAAGTCAATGCACTCCTAGGATGCTTTAAGAGAAGGAAAGAATCAAGATGACTCAACGTGTTAATACCACTTTATAAAACCTTGATAAGACCACACTTAGAATACTGCATCGGGGTTTGGTCAACATATTATAAAAGAGATGTCAAGACCCTGGAAAGAGTACAGAAAAGAGCAACTAAGATGATTAGGGGGCTGGAGGCTTTATAAAACAAATGAAAAATGATTGTAGGAGTTGGGTATGTCTATTGAAATGCCAGCTGTGTTATTCTGTTATTCTGAAATTCACATACAGACTGCAGTCAGACCATTTATTCAAATATATACCATCAAATCAGCAATATCTGTGATCATTCCTTCTCTTTCCATACCTTTTTATGATAATTTGTTTTGAGGCTTTTGCCTTCTAGGGCTTTGCAGACCACAGGCATTAGTATAATGATCCTGGAAAAGCCTGCAGAAATCTTAGTGTATAAAATGTTAAAGGCTAAAATGTTTTCAGTTTCTCTGAACCTGAATGAAATTAGGTCGAGAGCTTTTAGATCACAGAGTGACCAATCTGGTATTAATAACAGTATTATTGTTTCAGATATAGAAGAGGCACTTAAGTAAGACGTGTATGAACTTTGGAGAAACCTAAAAATATTACACAAATCTATGAAAACAAACAGAAGGATCATAGAGGAAATCAACTTAGAATATTTACTGAAAAGATTAGCTGCTATCAAGTCGGTGTCTACAGGTAAGCCTTAACTTACAACACTTCATTTAGTGACTGTTCAAAGTTACAATGGCTGAAAAAGGTGACTTATGATCCTGTTTCACACTTACGACTATTGCAGCATACTCATGGTCATGTGGTCAAAATTCAGATGCTTGCAAAACTGATTTATGTTTATGATGGTTGCAGTGCTCAACTTATGCGAACTTCAGATAAGCAAAGTCAATGGGGAAGCCATATTCACTTAACAACCGTGTTACTAACTTAACAACTGCAGTGATTCATTTAACAACTGTGGTGAGAAAGGTTGTAAAATGGGGCAAAATTCTCTTAACAACTGTCTTACTTAGCAACAAAAATATTGGGCTTAATTGTGGTCGTAAGTCAACGACTAATTGTACTCCCTCGTAACTTTGAACGGTTGCTAAATGACTGGTTGTATGTCATGGAGCTCCTGTACACCATGAAGGTTTGTAAGTGGAGGACTATGTGTACTCTTAGTGTTTACATAAATAGATTTTCTCCATGACAACTAGGGATTAATGGCCTGTTCCAACTATCATATTTTGGACATGTTTAGTGGTGGGTTGCCCCCGGTTCGGACCGGTTCTATAGAACCGGTAGTAAAGCCAGTGGGAGGCTCCGCCCACTGACCCTGATGTCATCAGAATGCTTCTGTGCTTGCGAAGAGCAAAATGAGTGCACGCGGCCCTTTTGCAAACTGGTAATAAAGATAAGTAGAACCTACCCCTGCCTATGTTCCTTGAGAAGTTTATAAAATTTGAAAAAGTTGAAGCTAAAAAAGGACAATGTGGGGAAGAAGGATCAATTTGATTACAATATTAGTCAATGTTTCCATTGAAAGACCTGAAAAGGTAAGTTGAACACAGATCACTCTGAAGAGTATCTATTCATATGTCTACGGAGATTCTCAGTCATCCAGGTCATGCTTGTCCCAAATGTGCTTTTCCAAAAGTAACTGGACTTTCTTTGTTTTTTTCTTTGAAAATGTTTCGTTTCTCATCCAAGAAGTTCTTCAGTTCTAACTGACTGGTAGGGAATGAAAGGATTTACAGATAATCCTTGATTTACAACAGTTCCTTTAGTGACTGATCAAAGTTACAGCGGCGCTGAAAAAAAGTGACTTATAATCGTTTTTCACACTTACAACCATTGCAGCATCCACTCTTGGTCACAGGATCAAAATTCAGATGCTTGGCAACTGACTCGTCTTTATGATGGTTGCAGTCACTTGATTCCCTTTTGCGACCTCCCGACAAGCAAAGTCAGTGGGGGAGCCAGATTCACTTAACAACTATGCTACTAACTTAATCACTGCAGTGATTCACTTAGGAGCTGTGGCAAGAAAGATCATAAAATGGGGCAAAATTCAGTTAACAAATGTCTCAGTTAGCAACAGAAACTTTGGGCTCAATTGTGGTTGTAAATTGAGGACTACCTGTATATTCTTTGAAGTCACCTGGGTCATTAGCACTCTGAGGGTCAAATGGGTATGGAACCTTCCTGGGACTCTTACTCAAGTAAATCTGAGGGTACAGATATACTTACTTACTTACTTACTTTATTTGATTTGTATACCGCCCTACTCCCGAAGGACTCAGGGTGGTGAACAGGCAAACAGTAAAAATACATAGATACAAAATTTAAAAACAAAGTAAAATTGAATTAAACAATTTGGCCCAGACAGATTAAAACACCCCAATCATTTAAAAACCGATTAAAATTTGCATAATTAAAAAGAGGGAAAAGATTAGGCCAGGCCCGCCTGGTGGAATAAAAAAGTCTTAAGAGCACAGCGGAAGGTGCGCAGATCCGGGATCCTCCGTATCTTTGGGGGGAGCTCATTCCAGATAGTAAGTGCCCCCACAGAGAAGGCCCTCCCCCTAGGGGCGGCCAGTCAACATTGTTTGGCCGATGGTACCCGGAGGAGTCCCTCTCTATGAGAGCGTACTGGCAGGTGGGAGGCTATTGGTTGCAGTAGGCGGTCCCGTAGATAACCAGGTCCTAAGCCATGGAGCACTCTAAAGGTGGTAACCAAAACCTTGAAGCGCACCCGGAAGACCACTGGGAGCCAGTGCAGCTCGCGCAGGAGAGGTGTTACATGGGAACGCCATGTCGCTCCCATTATCACCTGTGCGGCTGCACTCTGCGCCAATTGGAGCCTCCGGGTAATCCTCATATAAAACCCCAAGTGGCCTCAATGACTCCTCAGAGAACTAACCACCCACCCTCAGAGTGCTAACGACTAGAGCAGGAGTCCCCAATCCCTGGGCCATGGCCCACTACCGGTCCATGACCTATTCGTAACTGGGTGGCATGAGCAGTGGGGCAGCGCACATGAAGCTTGAGTTGTACAAGCAGCGGGCTTGCACACATTCACACATGCAAAATTTGGCTTGTGCAAATCGAGCGATGCATGCTGACTTGCACAAGTTGAGCTGTATGCGTGCATGTGCACACCAGCCCACCACTCACACGGCCCAGTTCCCTTCTTCCTCCCCGCTGGGCCACCAAGCTGCAAAGGTTGGAGAAAGCTGGACTAGAAGACTGCAAAGAATATAAAACCTTCCATTCCCCACGAGTCAGGTAGAAGTGATGAAGCTTCTTGGAAGAGAAGTGAAGCATTTTCAAAGAAAAAAACCCAAGAAAGTCCAGTTGCCTTTCGGAAAAGCATCTTTGAGACATTTATTCATATGGCTACTAACAGTCAAAACAAATGTGATAACTTATTAGTCACTCAGTCACTGCACTGGGCAATGGGACATATCAATGTAATGCCAAAGCACAGTCAATATAGCAAGGAGCTCATCTTTTGATAGCTGACAGTGATTTGTCTTGTTTGATTTTTAAAAAAAAAAAAATACCGAAGGAGTGGTACTAAGAAAAAGGAACATAATAATAAATGCAAAATTGGCCTGATACAAAGAACACAGTTTCTAGAATTCTTTTTATTCCCATAACTGCTTCTTTTCACGAAATAGAGTCTATAGAGACTTCTTAAAAATATAAGCATACTGCAGTCGGTTGCTATAGTTTAGAACTTTGAAAGTCACAAATATAAGCAAAAAAAAAAAAAAAAGACAGAAAAAAAATTGGGAAAGTAGAACCTATTCCCAGAGGCTAGAGATAATGGGATATATTTTATATTTTGCATTTATATATTGTATATATCCGATGTTATGATATGTGCTATTTTTCTTTTTTAGTTTATTGTGGGGTTTTTATTCTGTACTGTACCTAGCCAGAGTTACATTGTTTTGAGTTAAACAGCCTTATTTTTTTTTCTTTTAACGACCCTGTAGTCCTGTGCATTGGGGTGGAGTTGGGGTGACTGAATGGAGCTGAGCGTTTACTCGACGGATGCCCTTCCTGACACTCATGCAAAGTTCACAGCAGATATTTTCTCTTTGTGCCCAGAGAGAAAAGTATCTACTACTACCTAAGATCAAACTCACAGCCTCCTGAGGCGAGAGCGCCACCTCTAGGCCACCATGCTACTCGAGTTGGGAAGCCTTATACATCTTTTTAAAAAAATCAAACAAATAAACATCATCAAGAGGGAGGATGTTTTGTAACCTGTTATGCTCTGAACATTTGTTGCAGTGGTGAAATCTAAATTTTTTTACTACCGGTTCTGTGGGCGTGGCTTGGGTGTGGTGTAGCTTGGTGGACGTGGCAGGGGAAGGATACTGCAAAATCTCCATTTCCATCCCACTCTGGGAGAAGGATACTGCAAAATCTCCATTCCCACTCCTCTTCAGGGAAAGGATACTGCAAAATCTCCATTCCCACCCACTCTGGGGCCAGCCAGAGATGGTATTTGCTGATAGTAGTTTTTAAGTAGTTCTCAGAACTGCTCAAAATTTCCACTACCGGTTCTCCAGAACCTGTTAGAACCTGCTGGATTTCACCCCTGATTTGTTGTATCTGATTCTTGGCGACATTATAGGCAAACGCTCTCCATTTTACACTGTCAAGCACAGTTCTCAACATGCAGAGGTTCAAAAGATGCAAATTTTTCTCTAGATCTTCACTACAGACTACATTTATGGATAGCCTTGACTTATGACCACGACTAGTCCCAAAATTTCTTGTAGGGTAGTTGTTAAGTGAGTTTTCCCCCATGTTTCCACCTTTTTTGCCACAGTTGTAAACAGAATCACTTTAGTTGTTAAATGAATCATGCATTCGTTAAGCAAATCCAGTTTCTTCCATTGACTTAGCTTGTCGGAACTGACTGGGAAGGTTACAAATGGTGATCATATGACCTTTGGACGGTGCAACTATCATAAATATCTGCCAGTTGCCCAGAACCTGAATTTTGATCACATGACCACTGGGATGCTGCAATCATCACAAGTGTGAAAACTGGTAATAGGTTAATTTTTTCATTGCTGTTGTAACTTTGAACTGTCCCTAAGTGTTTGTAAATTGAAGACGATATTCTTCCTATGGCACCTTCTACAAGAGCTTCCTTGTCAGGTTACCTTCTGGGTTCTAAACTGCAAAGGTGTAGCATTTTCTTGCATGTTGGGTGGGTCCTTTAATAAATCCTTTCCCCAAAAATAAGAGAATAACAGGGGTGGAGGGGACCTTGGAGGTCTTCTACCCCATGCTCAGGCAGGAAACCTATATATTATTCCAGTTGCCTGATCTCTTCTTAAAAACTTCCAGTGTTGGAGCATTCACAACTTCCAAGAAAAGGGCTGAAGCTCAGAGGAAGGGGATGTGCAATGCATGTAGAATTTCCCAGATTGCACCCCTCCCCGCATTTCCAAAGAAAGTGCAGAGAGACTGTGATTTGAAATCTTGAAAAGCAGCTGTCAAGGTGGAAGACAGTCTTAAATTAAGTGGACTCAGGGCCTGACTTGATTTAAAGAAGCCTCTTACATATCTATGTTTTTCTCTAGTACATAAAACTGCATTAGCCCACAGCAGATGGAGAAGAATGAAGCTTAAAATACAAATAAAAATCCCAAGGTCTGTCTTCATGAAAATTTATCGGAAGTTAAATTTGTCTGCTAAAGAAATGCCAGTATTCCCCTGACAGCAGGTGATCGCTCTCTCGTGTTCATTTGACCCAATTAGTCAGCTCATCATAAATGTATAAAAAGAACTTTCAAAGAAGAGTGATAAAAGTATATTAGTTCTGGAGAGACTGACTCTAATATATCCCAATAAATATTAGCAGACTTGACAGAATAACAGACTTGGAAGGGACCTGGGAGATCTTCTAATTCTGGGGTCCCCAACCCATAGTCCATAGACCAGCACTGGTCTGCAGCATGCCAGCAACCAGGCCAAACAAACAGGCAAAGCCCTCTCTCTGGCAGTGTGCAAAACAACACACACACCAGGGTGGATAAAAATCAATGATTTTTTTAAAAAAATTAAAAAAATCAGATTTTTTAAAATTTAAATCGGATTTTTTTGATTTAAATCGGATTTTTTTTTTTATTTTTATCGAATTTATTTTAATAAAAAACTTTTGGGGTAAAAATCTATCGTAAGATAGTTTTCTATTTAAGATACATAAATAATTTAGTTTATTCAGCATGAAATGGATCTTAGTTATGTAGCATGAGGCTGTATATTCCGCAACACTGGGACTATCGGTGAGTCAACCGCGGGTCAAAGGAGCAGCAGAGATGACAGTTGCTCTTTAAAAATTATGATTTAAATCGAGTTGATTTAAATCAAGCCTTTTTACTAGTGATTTAAATGATTTAAATTATGATTTAAATCAACTTGATTTAAATTAAATCCACCCTGACACACACACACACCTGCGTGGAAAAACCTTTCTCCACAGAATCAGTCCCTAGCGCCCAAAAGGTTGGGGGCCATTATTCTAGTCCAACCCTCTGCTCAGGCAGGAAACCCTATACCATTCAGGATAAATCACTGTCCAGTTTCTTCTTAAAAACCTTCAGTAATGGACCAGCCACAACTTCTGGAGGCAAGCTGTTCCACTACTTAATTGTTCTCACTTTAGGAAATTTTTTCTTAGTTCTAGGTTGCTTCCCTCTTTGATTGGTTTCCACCCATTGCTGCTTCTCCTGCTCTCAAGTGCTTTGGAGAATAGCTTGACTCCCTGTTCTTTGAGGCAGCCCTTCAAATATTTTAACACTGCTGTCATATTCAGCCCTAGTCCTTCTTTTAGTTAGACTAGACATATTCAATTTCTGCAATTAGCAAAGTAGAATCATATAGAGGCAGGCTTATTATATTTTTAAAGGCAATTAAAAGCAGTCATAATAAAACTGCATGTGCACAAGTGTGTTTGCATGCTTCTATGTGTGAAAAATCTGCAAAATCTTTCATTATGTTTATTTTTAACATTTCAGAATTTCCCTTAATTACTTATATGTCAGTCTGCCATGGAAAAACAATACAAAAAATAAAATTTTAATTAAATTTCTAAAGTCTTATGAACGCAATGAATTTACCGGTCAAGAAAAGAAGACACTGGAAAAAATGTAGAACAATAAAAGAATGTGTTGTGGAAATGTTGGTGCTCTCTGAGCTTGGTTGTTTTCTCATAGATGTTTTTTTTTTTTTAATTTGATTTATATGCTGCCCTTCTCCGGAGACTCAGGGCGGCTTACAGTGCGTTAAGAAATAGCCTTCATACTTTTGTATATTTTATACAAAGTCAGCTTATTGCCCCCACAAACTGGGTCCTCATTTCACCTACCTTAGAAAGGATGGAAGGCTGAGTCAACCTTGAGCCTGGTGAGATTCGAATTTACTTTAATTGTAGACAGCTGGTGTTAAATTACAGTGCCTTGTCTGCAGAGCTATCCAGGCTCCTATGTTTCATTACCTAGCTAGGCAACATCATCAGCGGACTGTTGGATAATGAAATATTGCAAGACAACAACCAGGGTCAGAGAGCACCAACGACTCTACAGTTCAACACTGAGCTGCAAATATTCCCTTCTATTGGTAAACGTAGTATTGCATAGACCCGTGATGGTGAACCTATGGCACAGGTGGCACGCGGAGCCATATCTGTGGGCACACGAGCGTTGCCCTAGCTCAGCTCCAGCACGCATGCACGCACCGGCCAGCTAATTTTCGGGCCTTCTGGACCTAGCGGAAGTTGGGAAATGGGCCTGAAAATCAGCTTCCAGAGGGCCTCTGGGGGAGGTGGGGAAGACCAATTTTGCCCTTCCCAAGCTCCTAGAAAGCCTCTGGAGCCTGGGGAGGGCGAAAAAACGGGCCTACCTGGCCCATTGTGCCATCACATGCCAAAAGTGGGGGGAGGGCAGGGGGTTGCACGCACATGCATGGGGGGACGGGCCGCATTGAATTATGGGTGTGGGCACGTGTGAGAGAGACACCTCCCCACACTCCCCCCGCTTTTGGCACACGACGACAAAAAGATTAGCCATCACTGGCATAGATCAAAAAAAGAAAAAAGAAAAGAAAAGATGCTATGGACTGGATACAATCTCCTGTTTGGTGCAGTGCAATACTATGCATATTCATTCAGAACCCATCATCACAGGTTTAAGTGAGACCCTCCTCTTGTGTAGATATGTATTCTGTAAGACTACAGCCTTAAAAAAGAATCTATAGAAAGTCTTACTAGTTAAAAGATTTGGCAAGAAAAAACAAATGCATAAGTATGGAATAGGTGGTAGCCTGGTTAATTAGGCTGTATCAACAGAGGGATGGTATCAGGATCAAGTGAGGAGTTAGTGCCACTTTATATTACACTGATGACAGCACACCTGGAATATTGCATCGAGTTTTGGCCACCATGATACAAAAAAGATGTTGAGACTCTGGAAAGAGTGCAGAGGGGTAACAAAGATGGTTAGGGGACTGGAGGCTAAAACATATGCAGGTACCGGGAATGTCTAGTCAAGTCCAACAAAGAGAAGGACTAGGAATGATATGACAGCAATCTTTCAATATCTCAGAGGTTGCCACAAAGAAGAGGGGGTCAATCTATTCTCCAAAGCACTTAGGACCTAGTTATCTACAGGACCGCATTCTGCCACCGATTGCCTCCCACTGACCAATACGCTCCCGCAGAGAGGGCCTCCTCAGGGTGCCATCAGCCAAACAGTGTAGGCTGGCGACCCCCAGGGAGAGAACCTTCTCTGTGGGGGCCCCGGCCCTATGGAATGAACTGCCCCTGGACATACGAAGGATCCCCGACCTCCGTGCCTTCCGTCGCACTCTGAAGACCCTATTATTCCAGCAAGCTGGACTGACAGGATAAAGGTTTTTTTAAATTGGGTTTTGATAGGGGTTTTTAAATGATCTTAGTTGGATATTTTAAATTTGGCCGAATGATTGAATTATTTTAATAAGCTTTTAATTTTTGTTGTAAATCATTTACCATGGCTGTTCACTGCCCTGAGTCCCTCGGGAGAAGGGCGGTATACAAATATAATAAACTAACCAACTAACTAACTAACTAACTAACTAACTAACTAACTAACTAACTAACTTGAAGCAGGCCAAGAAGAAACTGATGGAAACTAATCAAGGAGAGAAGCAACCTAGAACTAAGGAGAAATTTCTTGATAGTGAGAATAAATTAATCAGTGAAATGGCTTCCCTCCAGAAGTTGTGGTTGCTCCATCACTGGAGGTTTTTAAGAAGAGACTTTTAAGAAGTCCAGCCATTTGCCCAGAATGGTATAAGGTCTCCTGTTTGAAGGGGGTTGGAATAGAAGACCTCCAAGGTCACTTGCAACTCTTTTATCCTGTTGTTTTATAAATCCAGTGGACCAATGAAGAACATCTAGAACAATCCATTGCTGATTCTGTTTCAGCACCAAGTAGACTTAAACTGATGCCAGAAATTAAACATATTCAGCTTTGATCTGTTCTTTGGTGAGGCCTGTTGGATATTCCAGGGCTGTTTATTGACAGGGAAATTGAAAAGGCATCCCGGAAAAAGGCTGTAATAGTAATCCATCTCTAAAACACCGTCCAAAATACTGCATGGGTGCTGTCTCTAAAAGTTAAGTTTAAATTGAAAGTGTCTTTTATAGCTAATCTACACAACCCACTTTTTCATTTTCAGATCTATCTTTTGGAAGCTCTCTATGCCTTCCCCCATAAGTCTAGTTTCCAATTTAGCACATTGCTGCACCTATTCTGGAATCCAAGATTATTAATTATTTGCTTGCAAGTGTGCACTAAACCAGGAGGTGAAATTCCTGCTCTACCACAAAGATAATTAAATATCAAGCTACGCATTACACTGACTGAAAGAATTGGTTTATTGCGTTTTAACAGAATAAGAGAATAACAGATTTGGAAGGGACCTTGGAGGTCTTCTAGTCCAACCCCTTGCTCAAGCAGGAAACCTATACAATTTCAGACAAATGTTGTTCAATCTCTTCTTAAAAACCTCAGTGATGGAGCACCCACAACTTCTGGAGGGAAGCCTTTCCAATGATTAATTGTTTTCACTGTCATGAAATTTCTCCTTAGTTCTAAGTTGCTTCTCTCCTTGATTAGTTTCCATCCATTGCTTCTTCTCCTGCTCTCAAGTGCTTTGGAGAATAGGTCTTTTTTTATGGTAGCCTCTTAGATATTGGAAGACTGCTATCATGTCACTCCTAGTCCTTCTTTTCATTAAACTGAACATACTGAAATTCCTGCAACCGTTCTTCATATGTTTCAGCCTCCAGTTCTCTAATCATTTTTGTTGCACTTCTCTGCACCCTTTCTAGAGTCTCAACCTCTTTTTTACATTTTGGTGACCAAAACTGGATTTTGTTTTATTGTGAAGGATGAACTCTTTCAGCCCATTGTGGAGAGGTGAACAACTGATCTCACATCCATTACATTACAAGTCAAATGCTTTTGACCTTCTCCTAAAAGTCCTTCCTCAATATGAAGTTCATATATTTGTATAATTTTGTACTTCCAGCAATTTTCAAGAAAATAAAAATAATCATTGGGGAAGGCAGAGAAACTTTAGTTTTAATTTTAGAAGTGGACACAACATTTATAGGTGGTTCTTGTTTAGCAGCCACAGTTGGGACCAGCCAACTCAGTTGTTAAGCAAATTGGTTACAGGTAGTTCTCGTCTTGCGACCACAATTGAACCCAAAATTTCTATTGTTAAGCAAGACAGTTGTAAATGAGCTTCGCCGCATTTTACAACTTTTCTTGCCACAGTTGTTAACTGAATCACTGCAGAGATTAAGTTAGTAATACAGTTGTTAAGTAGATCTTGCTTCCCCATTGACTTTGCTTGTCAGAAGGTTGCAAAAGTTGATCACATGACCTCAAGACCCAGCAATCATCATAAATATGAATCAGTTGCCAAGCATCCAAATTTTGATCATGTGACCATGAGAATGCTGCAATGATCATAAGTGTGCAAAACGTGATAAGTCACTTTTTTCAGTGCTGAATGGTCACTAAACGAATAATTGTAAGTCAAGAACTACCTGTACTAAGTGAAACCACAATTGTCCTTATAATCATAATGCAGCTTTCTTTTGCTTTACAGACCTGCAAAGGTCATAAATATGAGGACTGTTTGCAAAGTTACTTTTTCATCACTGTCTCACACGAGAAGAGTCTCTTCGGTTGGACAAATACTTGAGAGGGAGAAAAAAAATAAGGGTGTCTGCTAACCTTACAAACCTCACAATCACATAGTACAAAGAACAGCTATTAGCTCACCCCTCCCAACTCTGGACAGGTCCACTTAGATTAGGTGAATCCACAAAACTGCCCAATGCATACAACAGAGATTGGGTGCATAATTCTGTTCCAGCCTTTCACATTTCATTAGCTAAATTGCAGAGTTTCATTGTCAACAACGTTTCTAATCCTTTTGTTGCTTGAATTGCAAAAGGATGATTGAATAAGATTTATGCGTTGGAGGGGATAAAGAAGGGAAGCCATAGTTGCTTTAAATACTATTGTGGAGTAAAGGTGAGAAAGGTTATGTAAAAGAGCACAATTTGAATAATAACATTGACAGCAAACTGTAGTAACAGTAACTGAGTTGGAAGGGACCTTGGAAGTCATCTAATCCAACCCCCTGCTCACGCAGGAGACCTAATTTGAATTATTTTACTGCAAATGTTATTAATAAACTTGGAAATGGAGGCGTGCACTTAATAAAGCAAGGGTGACTGGAGAAATTAAAATTTTAATTTACCCTACACTTTGTGACTTTTTTGCATATTGCATGGTAATGCAGTTCTATGTTGCATTAACAGAGGGATAGAATCAAGATCACGTGAAGTACTACAGTACCACTTTACAAAGCCTTAATAAGACCACACCTGGAATACGCATTACAGTTTTGGTCACTCCATTATAAAAAAAAAAAAAAACATGAGGCTTCCGGTTTGCTGTTTGTCCCCGCTGGACGCTCCTCTGGGATCGTCGCACCCACTGTAAAGAGCCGCCTTTATAGCGGAATGGCGGCTCGAAAAAACTCCGTTTCCATGAGGAAACGGAGATAGAGCAGGCTGGGGTGGGTTGAGTCCTCTGCCTAATCCCAAAAGTTTTTTTTTTACTTTTGGGACGGAGCGGAAGAGACTCCCCGTATCCCCAGCCGATGCTCCGGGCTCTGGGAGATCTCTGCTACACGCAGAGCTAGGGGGCAAAAGCAAGCCTGTAAACTTGTTAAACTAATTAAAGAAGACGTGAGCTGGACCGCTGACCCTGAGGCGCAAGTATTTTTTTTTTCTTACTTTAGAAAAGTTACTGAAGTTGTTTAAGAAGTGAAAGGAAAAAAGATTTTTAAAATGGCGATTGCTGAGGCTTGAAGAGAGGCTGAAAAGGGAAAGTCCTTCCGTTTTCTATTACAAAGTAGCAGAATGAATACTTCTGGCTATAATTGAGGCAAAACCTCACTCTCACTCTTGCTTTTTTTTTCTTTCTTTTTTTTTTCCTGGGGATCTGATATTGATCTTGGTTGGAAACAAGCCCTTTTTTCTCTCTCTCTTTTCCACTAAATCTTGTCTGTGTGGGAAATGGCATCGGGACTCACACAGCTAGACAAACGGGGGGGGGGAATTTCCCCCATTAATAAATTACACCAACAAGTTGTAACTCTCCAGTGTCAGAAACCTGATTTTAATATAATAGAATTTCTTCTTGAAGAGATTGTAAGAAGGGATGAGATTGTGAACCAGCAACTCGAAAAATTTAAGCAGGAAATTAAAGAAATTGGTGAATTGGTGAAATCAAAGTTTGACTTTTTGAATCGAAAGATTTTAAATACAGCTAATGGTTTATCAGATTTTCTGATTCGGGTGGATGCAAAGACTAAATTATTAGAGTCTAAAATGAAGGAAACTGAGGAGAATTTGGATGACAAGATTCAAAAAATTAAAAAGGATTTGGTAAACATTCAGGATAATAGCTCAGAAGACAAACCTAAAATGGAGGTTGACCAAAAGACTGGTAATGAAGAAAATGTGCAACAGAGGATTGAAAGAGAAGTTTTAATGATTCAATATAATTTTACAGAATATGCAATTAGACTGAGAGGTCTGCAGGAATAATAGAGATGACTTAAGGAAAATATCTTCTGAAATTCTGGCTGGGATTTTAAAGGTTCAACCTGATGAAGTGTTTTGCAGGATTGACAGAATTTATAGAATAAACTCCTGGTTGGCAAAGCAAAGGCAATTGCCTAGAGATGTGGTGATATATTTTACAGATAAAGAAATTAGGAATAATATTGTGCAGAACTCTTTTAATTCTACTTTGCAATTTCATGGAAGAAAGATTTGGATTTTTAAGGAGCTCCCGACTAAGATGCTAATGGAGAGGAAGAAATTTGGCTTTCTAGTGACTGAGTTAAAAAAAAGAAATATCCTATTTAGGTGGGATGCCCCAGTTGGTTTAATATTGAGACACCAAGGAGTAAGATATCAACTGAACACTGTTGAAAAAGCGGAAGAATTTTTTCAAAAATTTTTAAAAATGAACTTAACATCTTTAGGCACAATACAGGATAAGCAAAAGGAGTTGGAAACAAAAGGAAAACATCAAATTACAGAGGCTGTGGTGGATAAATTGTCTTTGGACTCCCTGGATACCCCAGCTGGATTGTCTATAAATAAGAGAGCAGTGTCATCCGACTCCAATGTGATGAACCATCAAGTCACAGACAAGTGCGCAAATCAACCAGTTGATATACAAGTGATGGAGAAGAAAGATGAGATGACAAAACTAACCCAACAAGATCAACTCATAAAGCAGAATGAAAATCGATCAGCTGACACACAATTGGTAGGCACGAAACGAGGATGGAAATTCAACCCGCAAAAGAAAAAGAAAAGAAATAGATCTTATAGAAACAGCAGTTTCTAAACCAAGCAACAGTGAAGCCAGGGACTTTAAAAAATGAATGAATATCTGAAAAGATAGTGGAGGCGAACAATTGTTTAATACTATCCTGAGGATTGTGGCAGATCTCTGTAATGCCGTGATTTTGGGATGTGAAAAGAGCCTTACCTTGTTGGATTTGAATTATCTACTCTGGATTTCTTTTACTGGTAAATATATTATAATTATTTTGAGTTACAAGGCAAGAGAGTCACGCTGGGGCATGCAGAAGATCTGGATGTTACCCATTAGGATGATGGGAATCAACAATCCTGATGAATACCACAACTATAACTATATGGATATAATTATAATGTCACTCGGGTGGTTGTTTTTACTTTTATATATATACGAGGATATCTACTACTGATGGGGGCAGAAGATGATTGAAGATTTTGAACAAACTGTTGCACCAGCATGTTATTTTACCCTATTATGGGTGATGGATTTAACAATCCAGTGGAAAGACACCAAAGAAGATATTATATGGATTATAAATTTAAAGTTATTGTCTTTTTTCTTTTTACAAAATGGAATGCATATATAGATATGTGTATATCTTAGTAAAGTGGGCAGTGGATTATATTTAGAATTGTATTGTATGATTTTGTAGGAATTGAAGGTTTGAAATAGGTTAGTTTACTGATTGATTAGTCTAAGAAAAAGGATCTTTAAGTCATATATTTAGGGGAGTGGAGGAATTGGATAGAACTGAATAAATGTTAAATTTGGATGTAGGGAGAAGGCCGCTTTAAAATGTTATATTAATATATATAAAAGATTAAATGTTAAATTGTAATAATACACAATAAGTTTAGGGGAGGAGAAAAAGGGCAGATTATCGTAAAAATGGGAGTTATAAGAATAATATGCTAAGGGTCAGTATTCTGAGGAGGGAGTAAGGGAAAGGAAAGATATTATGTATGTAATTAGTTATGAAATAGCCTATTGTTGTGAAGAAGTCACAGGGGGGGATGGGTGGTGAGGGGGGGTTAGGGAAGAGGGGGGGGAAGGGGGAAAAACTTGTATTTGAAAACTTTTTCAATAAAAAAAAAACATGTTGAGACTTTGGAAAAAGTGCAGAGAAGAGCAGCAAAGATGATCAGGGGGCTAAAACATACAAAAAAATGGTTGCAGAAATTGGGTATGTCTAGTTTAATGAAAAGAAGGACCAGAGGTGATATAATAGCAGTCTTCCAATATCCAAAGGGCTGCTACAAAGAAGAGGGGATCAACTTACTATCGAAAGCACCTGAAGACAAGACAAGAAACAATGGATGGGATCTAATTGAGGAGAGATCCAGCCTAGAACTAAGGAGAAGTTTCTTGACAGTGAGAACAATTAACTAGTGGAACAGAAGTTGCCTCCAGAAGTTGTGGGTGCTTCATCATTGGAGGCTTTCAAGAAGAGAACAGCCACTTGTGTGGAATGGTATAGGGCCGTGATGGTGAACCTATGGCATGCAGAGCCAAATCTGTGGGCATGCGAGCTTTGTCCTAGCTCAGCTCCAGCGCGTATGCGCGTGCTGGCCAGCTGATTTTCGGGCCTTCCGGGCCCACCGGAAGTCAGGAAACAGGCCGTTTCTGGCCTCCAGTGGGGTGGGGGAGACTGTTTCTGCCCTCCCCATGCTCCAAAAAAGCCTCTGGAGCCTGGGGAGGGCGAAAAACAAGCCTACCGGGCCCACTAGTAACCTTTTTGCCATTGCGTGCCAAAAGCAGAGGGAGTATGGTGGGGGGGTCACGTGCACATGCACGGGCACAGGGGGACATTGAATTATGGATGTGGGCACGCACACGCGCATGATCCCCCCGCGGTCCTCTCGCTTTTGGCACATGTTGGCAAAAAGGTTAGCCATCACTGGTATAGGGTCTCCTTGCCTTAGCAGGGGTTGGACCAGAAGATCTCCAAAGTCCGTTCCAACTCAGTTATTCTCTCATTCTGTTATTCTCCTATTCTTCCCAGATGTCTTATTTCCCTGAGTGATCACAGCCAGCCAACTGGGAAATCAAAAATAAATATTGTTACATTATGCAGCCTGACAAAGTTTAACTATGGGCCAACTTCACGTCACGTCACTCATGCCCTCGTCACTTCCCGCCTTGACTACTGCAACGCTCTCTACATGGGGCTCCCCTTGAGGAGCACTCGGAGGCTCCAACTGGTGCAGAATGCGGCCGCGCGGGTACTTATGGGGGCGACATGGCGCTCCCACGTGACACCTCTCCTGCGGGAGCTGCATTGGCTTCCAGTGGTCTTCCGAGTGCGCTTCAAGGTGTTGGTTCTCATCTTCAAAGTGCTCCATGGCTTAGGAACCGGTTACTTACAAGACCACCTTCTGCCTCCGATAACCTCCCACCGGCCAACACGCTCCCACAGAGAGGGCCTCCTCAGGGTGCCGTCTGTTAGGCAATGTCAGCTGGCGACCCCCCAGGGAAGAGCCTTCTCTGTGGGGGCACCCGCCCTCTGGAATGAGCTACCCCCAGGGATACGACTAATCCCAGACCTCCGGACCTTCCGCCAGGCCCTGAAGACTTTTTTATTTCAGCAAGCCGGGCTCGGTTAAAAATCTTTTAATTGGGGAATTTATAGGCAAGGGGTTTTAAATTGGAGAAGCCAAAGATAATTTAATTTCGTTTTAATGTATTTTAATATTTGTATTGTGTGTTTTTAATTCTGGCTGTTCACCGCCCCGAGTCCTTCGGGAGAGGGGGCGGTATAAAAATTTAATAAATAAACAAATAAATAAATAAATAAATAAATAAACTTTGTTAAAGCCAGTTCAGAAGAAAGGTTTTGTCCTCGCTCCAAATTGACTTGTAGCCATTACAAACAAATTTGATTTGGCACACAGCCTTATCCTACAACAATTCAGATCAGTGCCAGGGACTGCATCCTTATTTTCAATAGGTTTGTAATATAGAGAGCTATGTTAGTCACTTGGATTTTGCCCCGTGTAAAGTATTCTCTGCTCTCAAACAGCTGAAATGCATAACAGAAATGCCATCACAGTTAGCGTACTCATGCATAAGCTCGTCCCCATTTCAGCGCAACCTAAGTGACTGCGATGCACATGCCAGCCACATTCTGTCATGGTGGAATAATTGTGTGTACTGGCATTCTATGAGTTCACTATGAATATTATGGGAATCATGTTTGGCTAGCAGTCTTATGTTAACATTCTTGCAGTCATAATTCATTCAAGCCTATAAATAATCCAGTGATAACTGCTTGAAGATCTCGGGCATTTCTTTCCATATGGATAATTCACCGTCTGCTTCATCTGCCAGGCAAGACTAATACTGGCAATGGTTCTGTTTTGCCACCTATCGAGACTCCAGCTGGGTAAGAAACCCCAAGGTTGGTATCTTTTAGACACTACACCCTTTTGCAGTCAGAAAAAGAATAGAATAACAGAGTTTGAACAGACCTTGGAGGTCCTCTAGTCCAACCGCATTGCAGGAAATGCTATACCATTTCAGACAAACGATTGTCTAGTCTCTTCTTAAAAATCATAGCAAATAAAATTGGATGCAATATTCCAAGTATGGTCTTATCAAAGCATTATAAAGTGGTATTGTAAGTCATATCAAGGGCTTTTGACAAAGAACCTTGGTCATCTCTTCATGCACACCATTCTTAAAATAGCTTTCAGATTGTATCTATATTACACATGCCAGATCAAGTTTATAAATGTCTTGTAACCTTTCACTTAGATTACTGTAACACAGTGTATATGGGGCTGCCCTTGAAGAGTGTTCGGAAACTTCAGCTGGAGCAAAATGCAGCTGCACTGGTAGTAAATGATGTTGGCTGCATGGCACATGTAACATCACATGTAACAGATAGTCCTTGAATCACGACCACAACTGAGCCCCAAATTTCCATTGCTAAATAAGACAGTTGTTAAGTGAGTTTTGCCCCATTTTATGACCTTTCTTGCCACAACTGTTAAGTGAATCACTCCAGTTGTTAAATTAATAACATGGTTAAATGAATCTGGCTTTTTCTGCTGTAGCCCCTGCCAGATGGAATATTCTCCCCTCAGAGATCAAAATGGCCCCCAACCTTGCTGTCCTTTCACAAGGCTTTAAAAACTTGTCTGTCTGTACCTGTGTCTGGGCCTCAGAATTTGCTAAGGGCCCCATTTCTCGGCTTTATTGTTAACTAATTAATTGTCACAGCTGCTGTTTATATTTATTTTTTGGGATGTTTCTCCTGTTTTATTTTTAACTGCTTTAATTGTTTCTGAATTTTAGAATTGTAAACTACCCAGAGTCACTTGGTTGAATTGGACGGCTACAGAAATTGAATGAATGAATGAATGAATGAATGAATGAATGAATGAATGAATGTTCTCAGTTCTCCCAGTATAATAGGTTAAACATATTGGCAAGCAATGTTATTATATGGTGAATTCTTGTGCTTATAGAAAATGTGCCTCTTTTTCCCTGGTCTTTATGTCATCTGTACCTGAATTTATTTCACTCATTCTAATTTACATCAGCAACAACAGCTCTTTATGGGTCTCTCAGGGAAAGCGGCCCAGAATTCTGGTTTTTCCTTCTGATGGATGCCCAATAAGAACAGTCATTAAGAAACATGGAACAATGTATTGTGTCCACCTCATTTCTCAGGTGAACAGCAACAAATTCTACTTGGAGATGAAATCAATAGAGAACTGTAGTGTGGTGGCCAAATTATGAAAGATAAACAGGAAGACGTCTTTATTTTAAAGTATTTCTTGGGTTTTGGCCTTTCAGCATTCTCTCTAGTATACTTCCTAATTCTGAGAGATAGTTAACTTCTTTGGGCTTATGTATCCAGAACAGAAAAGGCATATTTTGGGAGCTTTCACAAAATGGCTGACTGAGGGGCAAGGGGTTTGTCCAATGATAAAATAACTCCCACTCTGGGGGTGTCTAGTCTTATGATATATCCACTAACAGAGGGAAAATTAGTGAAGTGTTTTAGAAAGCCATCTAATACTAAAATATATTATTTATCCATGTATCCATTCTTAAAATATTTTTACAGGAAAATGTGTATATTTCCAGACTAGGCACTGGGCTCTATATTTTTTAGATTTACTCTACAAAGTGGCCCCTTTGTCTATTTTCCTACCAACAACAAATCTCACTTGGTGCTCTCTCTGAGCTTGGCTTTCTTGCAGATGTTTCATTACCCAAATAAGTAACACCATCCATGCTAGAAGGGAGTGGGTTTTTCTCTCTTTTAAAAAAAAACCCCAATCCCTTCTAGGATTGATGATGTTACCTATTAGCTAATGAAACATCTGCAAGAAAACCACGAAGCCCAGGGAGCACCAAGGACCCCACAGTTCAACCCTGAGCTAACAAATAGTCTCTTCTAATGGTATCAAAAGTTAGATAGGGAAGAAAGAGAGATTAAGAGACATCTTGGAGCTCTATAATTTCATCAGTCCTGCTCTGAGTGAGCAGGACTGGTCCAAAGTCATCCAGGGATCTTCCATGGTTAAAAGCAGGTTAAAAATTGGGTCTCCCTACATCTAATCAAATATTTCAACTGTTATACTTACCTCTTTAAGAGAGATATTCTTGAAAAATAACAAATCTGAAGATTGATGCTTTGCTTCCTATTTAATGCTTGTTTAATTAAAACCATCCAAACCTGGGTAAAAATATAACCAGGTTGGTTCCAAAGGATGCCCTCAAAAGCATTACATGAAATTGCTGGATTGACAATAACTTGATTCTTTCCAACTTGATTCTTTCATAAGCTAGCTGTATTAGAATTTAGAATGCATATTTCTATGCAGAATTCCATATTGATGTGAACGATTGGGGCTATAATTTGGAGTATTTAACAACCAGGGATGTAGTTTGGAACATCTGTCTACACTGAAAAGAGTAGTAAAGTTTCTTGGCTGACGATCCCCCTTTGGCTTAAGCATTGTGTCTCCTTTCAAGAATAGCTCTAAGATACAGTTAGTCCTCGACTTACAACAATTCGTTTAATGAATGTGAAAAGTTACAATGGCACTGAAAAAAGTGACTTCTGATTACTTTTTATACTTAGGACTGTTGTAGCATCCCCTGGTCTTATGATAAAAAATTGGCCTCTTGACAACTGATTCATATTTATGGCGGTTGTAGTGTCCCAGAGTCATGTGATCATTTTTTGCAACCTTCTGACAAGCAAAGTCAATGGGGAAGCCAGATTTGCTTAATGACCACATGATTCACTTAACAACTACAATGATTCACTTAACAACTATGGCAAGAAAAGTCACAAAATGGTGCAAAACTCATTTAGCAACTGTCTTGCTTAGCAATGGAAATTTTGGGCTCAGCTGTGGTCATAAGTCAAGGACCAGTTTGGATTCTCCTGGAGTGGTTTCCTAATTCTTACCCCACAGTAATTCCTGGCTCTGGACTTCCAGTTACTATCCTGGGATGAATAAAAATCAATAAACTAAAACTCTGGATTATTAATGGTATGCTGTTTAATGGAGTAAAGGGTCAGCCATTCTAGAATGCCGTCCCTGATTCAGTTGTCCCAGCTACAGATTTTCACAGTTTTAGTTACAAATTGATTTCTGTGGACCATACTTCATACTTAAGAGGTCTGTAGAGGGGGCGTGCATAAGTGCACTAACGTGTCTATCATCCAAAGTAATTGTATTTTTATAATTATTCCTGTTTTTGTTTTTGTTTGACAAATTACAATAAATAAATAAACAAATGTCCATTACTAAGTTTATAACATGGAGGTCTTACTTAGATTTTGTCCTATCTTCTGTGATCTAGAGCCCCTTTCATTAAATGCTTCCTGTTTGTCCAGTTGTATCTTCTTGCATACAGAAGCAGCCTGCCTACATTAATCTATGGTTTGATAGTATCCTACTATCGGAGTACTAGTGTACATTACAGGTCTGCCTATCCTTATTGCCTTTAATTGCTACAAAATGCGGTCTTTAACATCTTAACCATCTGAAACATATGTCTATCAAGATTCTCAGCCATCCAAGTTTCGGTTGTCCCTGGTTGTGCTTTCTTAAAAGGCAACTGGACTCTCCCCTCCCCCCCCACCCCCTTGAAGACAGTTCACTTCTGATCCAAGAAGCTTCTTCAGTTCCTCAATATCTATCAAGGCATGCAAGAACTGAAGAAGTTACTTGGAGGAGAAGTGAAACATCTTCAGGCAGGAAAAAAAGTCCAGTTGCCTTTTGAAAAAGTACCTTTGGGACATCTGAAACACATTGCACCAGTTTTGAAATAGATGCATTGGCCGTCCCTTTCTTTGGGACTCACATTCAAAATTTGGTTCTAGCCTGCAAATGTCTAAACAGTTTAAATTTGAGATACATAATGTATTTCCTTCTGCTAACCTACTTGGACATTAGGATCATCTTGGGAAAACCCTTTATGATTTTTGTTGCCTTCCAAAGTGAGATGGCTGGCAATTCTATTTCAGCATGCTCTCCCAAAGGAAATTCACATGGTGCTTTCTTAGCTCTCCCTTCTGGTGACATGTTAAAATCTTTATTTTTAAACCCAGAGTCTTTTCTTTTGATATGATGTTATATTTTTCTTTTAGCCAAGAAAGGGCTGGTATTGCTCCTTTTACAGATTTTTTTTTTTTTTGCTTTATGCGTTTGTGGAATATTGTATTGTCAGCCGCTCTAAAAACCTTCAAACTAATAGAGAGTAAGATAAATATAAGTAATAAACAAAGAAACAAACTCAGTTCCGCAATCAATTGTGATAATACTTCTCTTTGTTTCTGTGGTTATGGTGAGATGGCTTGGTGCCTTTTTTTCTCCGGCTGCCAAGATCTCAAAGTAAGTAAATATGCTAATGGAATCATACAAAATATAACAAAGCAGCCCAACTAGGAGCAATCAAGCTATTAGAATGCTTTTATGTCTCTGATGCAGAGACACAAACAACAAAATCCACTGGTAAAGGTTAGGAAAAGGAGTATTAATTAACTCAAATATGATATTGTGTTAGCAATCAATGTGCAGCAACATGAGGCAAATGATGATCCAAAACAAAAGCTTTCCTAAAGATGTTCAAATCCCTAGAATCAACTACAATGGAAACAAAATGGAAAATAATTAAAAGGACTCTTGATAGTCAAAATTCAAGTCAGCTCTTGAACAAATTCATAAATTCCGTCCAAGAAGTAAAACCACAGATCAAGAATTTTTTAAACCATTGGATTTGCCTTTCCAAGATCTCTTGCAAGGCTTGTAATGACCTTGTCAGAAAAGCAACAGTAGTGGATATTTCGAAGAGGACAGTAATTCATTATCAGAAGGGTTTATTAGGAGTGTCTTAGTCGTATTTTTTTTTATTTTTGCAGTCAAGGTTTTTTTACATAAAGGGAAGCCAAGGAAAAGGTTCTGGTAAGATGAAATGTCTGTGAGATTAGGAGAAATTGTCAAATACACAATAAAAATTTAGGTATCAATGAAGAGAATATACTCAGAGTTGAACTGTGGGGTCCTTGGCGCTCTTTGACCTTGGTTGTTTTCTTCCAGATATTTTATTACCCAACTTGGTAATAGCAGTGCTAGGAAGGAGTGAAGTTTGCTTTCTGTTTATACACAAATGGTTTGCCCTGTCGGTGTTAGTGGAAGTCTTGTTTTCTTCTTGGATTAACACCAAGATAAACACTAGACCAACAATCAAGAAGTAAACAACAGCCTAATCAAGGAACAATCAAGACTATTCCCACTACAACTGTCAGAGCCAGCTACTTTAAGAGTGAAAAGAGCACCAAAGACACACATACAGGTATGTTCATTTTACAGTTTGTAAATTGTATGTGAGACATCTGTGCTAGAAACCTTGAGACTGCTAGGACAGGAGATTATCTTAGAAAACTAATAACTACTGTAGCTTTTCAGGGAATCCACAATGCCTGTTGCTGTGGCATCTTAAAGTGAGGGTCAAAAATGGAGTAACAGAATTGGAAGGGGCCTTGGAGGTCTTCAAGTGGTTAAAATACAGTATTGCAGGCTAATTCTGCTGACTGCCAGGAGTTCGATCTTAACCGGCTCAAGGTTGACTCAGACTTCCATCCTTCAGATATTGGTAAAACGA